>VZUA01019092.1:15118-27359 GCA_013401035.1 Horornis vulcanius | reverse complement strand
TATTGCCAGGAACACTACTCTCTTTGATACAAATTTCCATGTTTCTCTCCCCCAAACAATTGATATATAAGTGGTTGGACCAGAGGTTACAGACTGAAAATGTTAATTGTTCTTTAAGGTAGCAATTGGGTGTTACCTGTCTCGAAAGTACGAAATACATTGATAAAACTGTAGTAAATTTGGCTGTGCAAACACATACTCATGAGAATACTCTGGTCATACTATAATCTTGAAAGATAGGCAGTAGGATAAAACCTTTGAAATATCTCTTAGCATTTTAATTTATTATAAGCTGAGAAACTAAATGAAATGCATACCAGTGTATGCAAGTTTATTGTGTCACAATACAATAAATTACAAAACATTTCCTAATATTGGTAGCTAGAGTTATGTCCTCCACTTTGTGCAGCACAGGAGTTCTTTAGACTCAGCCTGTACCTGCCTCTGGCCCCAGAATTAGCCAGATTGTTCTTGAACAGTCTGTGTTGGACATGCAATACAGAAAAGAGACCAGGAAGGCACAGGAGAGGGGGATTTTTGCAAAACAATTAGGGGTCCTTCAGTACTTTTGTCTCTGGATGAGTATTGTTTTTACTCAGCTAAAATGCCACAGGTATGCTGTAGACCAGAAGGAAGATATTAATGTTATTTTTTTTTCACAGGCAGTTCAGATATATATGATTATTGTCCTAAAGCAATGAAGAAAACAAGTAAATTTGTCTAGGCTTTGCCTCTGCTTTCATTTTCTCAGGATGAAGTGGGATATTATTACTGGTGCAGTTACCTCTCTGTTCTCTCCTATTATGCTGGATAGAGGCTGAACTTGTTTATTCCATTCTTACTTTGAACATATAGGAAAATATCCCTGCTGTCATTGGAAAGAGACTGTGAAACACAATTTATTCCTCAATGAAGCAAGCAAGAAAAAAAATTAATAAGGGCCTTAACTTCATATATGCTAATAAAATTAAAGGCCTGGTATAATAGTACAGACTGGTGCTGCAGCAATCCTTTTGGTCTTCAGAACTTACCTTGACCATGAGCACAATTCTGGCTTTTTTGTGACCATTCCTTATAGGACATTATGTACTGGACCCAGGAAATATTTACACTCAGTAGTGTTTATCTAACTGCATTGAGGCTGACACTGTGTCTCCCTGAATTTGCATCAGTGCTTTCATTTCAGAAACAGTAGAGTGAGAAAAGGTTAAAATAAAAAAAAAAAAGTAATAAAAAAACCCAAAACAAACAAAAAACCAAACCAAACCAACCAACAAACAAACAAACACCAAAACAAACAAGAAAAACAAACAAAAACAGGCAAACATTTCTTCCAGAAATGTTCTGAAAACCACACCAGCTTGTTCCTTTAAAACTTGGGTGTATGTGATAGTGCCATGCCTTGTAACTTGATTTGCATGACTCTAGATACTGATAATTTTGTAATTGCTTTTATTTGTTTCCACAGTAAGTAATTGCAGATTGATCTGACATCAGCCAAAAGAAAAACATGCATTGCAAAAGACATGACTTTTCTGGCATGAAAATCACAGTGCCTTTTCCTCATTGGGTTGTGATTTTCTGGCAGCAGTTGGGAGAAATTGGCAAAAGTAAGAACAGGTCAAGTACTTCAGTGGCTGCAAGCTGGGACTTGCTGGGGCAACTAATTCCTGACCTTGGATGGTGGAAAAGCTGCTGACAATGGAACATGAGGTAGAATTAAGAGAAAGAAGACCTTACATCTCCTGCTGTGCTTGCTGAAGTAGGAGTCTCTCACAGTCCCCTTTAACCAGGGTAGCAAAGTTTCATAACCTGTTGGAGGAACTTTGTAGATATTTGTGTCCAACTCCTTAGCATTACAGTCCTCAAGGAAAGGGAAACTGCTCTTTGAAGAAGTATAGGATAGCTGGGATAATTAAGTCTTTCACAGACAATGACACAGATTATCAGAGATTTAAGAATGATCCTAACTTAATCAGTATAGGTTTTCAAATGTGCTTCTGCATTGGGTTCCCAATGGAGAGAAAGAAAAATGCTGCATAATGGCAGCGTACAGGGTCTGTTGCACCTGGAAAATAAATAAATTAAACTATTTGGAGCAGCCTGGAAGCTGCTACTCTCTTCAAGACCATGAAAAAAAAATTCGAAATCAAATCACAGGTTTTGTGCTATTAGGGTGACCCCGCAGGACAATGCATTACTTTGATGGCCTTCCATGCCTCTTGAATTTCCTTGTGTTCAGTATGCAAAGATCTCTTTGATTAGGACCTCAATTCTGAAGGGAGAATTAAGGACTTCACTTGCAGTATATAATCTACATGCATTGCATACTTTTGCTTTTAAAATTCACCCTCATGTTATGGTTTTGCCCATTTCAGAAAACCCTGGTGGTCTTGTAAGGCCAGAGATCACTTATAGCACCTGCACTGCTCTGTCAAATGCTGATGTCCATTAGCAAAGATTTAATTTTCCAAATATTAAGATAAAAGCCTAAATCTAGCCAAATAATGTCTAGATATCTTCAGGAAATAGCTCCTGGAATCACAAAGGAACACAGGTGCTAAAGGACTACTTCCTATGGTAGTTTAAAGCCTATAAATTCTTGTTATTGTACAATAAATGAAATAGTAATCTTTATGGGATAAATACCAACTTTTCCTTCCATTAGAACGGGACTTACAGCAATAATCTAAATTATTTCAGCAGCATTGATCTAGGTGCTGATTCCAGAGCAAAGTCTGGATGCAGAGTATGTAGGAGAGGGTCTTTTGAAAGTTTTTTGTTTTTTTAAGACTTTCACAGAGATCAACCTGAATTGCTTGTTTAGAGGCAGCTTCATATTCACTACTGCATTACCAGATAAACCAGGCTTAGCTCTGTGACCGTGTGAAGGTGTTTACTGGCAAGTATGTTAGAATGAAAAAAATCAATGGGAAAAAAAAAGGAGCATCTAATCACTGTAAGTGACCTTCAGATGATAGATGAAGTTAGGGGGAAAGATACAAGCAAACAAAAACACAGTGGAGCACAATGGGCTAGACTTATCCCAAGTATAACTCTGGCCAGCTGGCTAGTATCTGTTGTCAAAATATGTTTTATGGAAGAAAAGAAAGAAAGAAAGAAAGAAAGAAAGAAAGAAAGAAAGAAAGAAAGAAAGAAAAAGAAATTAGGTACAAAATCTGTTCTAAAACATAGTACATACTAATAAATCAGTATGCCTTCTATAATGCCATTCTTTGAGACCAATTATTCACTGCTTCACCATCAGTATCAATCTATGATACTTGCCTTTTTTCTGACCCCTTTCATCACCCTTCTTTTTCCTCCACAGTGTTCTGTAAATAGCCAATGTGCTATTTTCTTGTGATCACTGTAAACAGGGATTTTAGGCTTTTTTTTTTTTTTTTACCTATATCACCATGGAAACAAGATCTGTGTATACATCTATGATTAGTCTTTCTCTAGAGTAAAAGCCTTCATTATCTATGCAAACTTACAGCTAATTGTTCTGCATAAGATATGGGTGTCTCATTCCTACCTACTACTTCGGAAATTCATTTCATGTAGTTGCACATAACAAGCTGTAAAGAAGGTTTTATGAAGCCAATAATGCAGATATAATACTTGAGGAATTCCTTTTGGATTGGATATATTTATTTTTCCAAACATTTTGTTTGAGAGAAAATGAGATTGCTATCTGCTGTTTCCTTATTTTTTTGCAGGAAAGCAAAGGGTTGTTGACTTCCTCTCCCCTCCCTTCCTTCCTTCTTTCTGAAGGTACTGTACTCATCTGAAAAAAAAAAAGAGAACGAAATGATTGTTCCTGTTCTCCTTCTTAAGTCATTTGAAACATTGTCCCTGCTAGTTTTCTAAGTTTACTGCAATCTCTGCACAGGGGGGAGGGAGACAGCGGGAGAGAGAGACAGATATTTCAAACATGAGAGCAGGTAGTGTTTAGGGCAGGACTCCTTCCAGCTTCAACAACTGGTAAGTTAAGTAAAATGCTTTTATGGTTAACTCTTTAGAAGTGCAATATATATATATCTGCTTTTGTATTAAGAAAAGGCGTTGATCAGATACACATTTAACTGATAAAAGAATAGTGACCGTATGCATTAACAAGCAGTTTGTTTATGCTAGAGATACCTATAGTCTGGTTTTTAGATACTGGTGCTATTACCATATGGTTTAACCTATGCAGACAGGAAACTCTTTTCCAAGGAGGCTGATAATATTCATAGTATAATCTGCTGTGAATTTTGCATATATAAGTCCTGCTACCAGAATTTTGTTACAGGCTTCACTAACTTTATCCCAACAGTTTCAGCAAGATTCACTGGGGCCATTGCTAAAATATAGAGAGGACCTGTGTCGTATGGGAATCAATGTATTTCATTTATCATCTGCCAGTACTGAACTCTGCTCCAACGCACCAACCTGTGCTATACTGGGAGAAGAATTACTGGGGCTGGTTTTTGTTCCCTTCAAACTGCATTGTGTTTAGGACTACACATGTTTATATCTCTACTCATCTGTGTATATGATTAGTCTAGGAACAATGACATTTAAGAGGTGGTAAGATGGTTCCTGGATCTCACTTGGAAAAAAAAAAAAAGAAAAGTTCATGTTGTTCAGTACATAGCGACACTGAGGCTGATCACCCACATCAGTAGTAGGACGGACTCAATTGTGTATCTCTTGTTTGCATTTTTGTAGGCATCAGTAATGTTTTTCATGTTGATCATAAATGCACCAGAATGATCAGAATTGCCATGAGAAATGAGTGATGAATGTATGAATGTAAGAGTATGTTTCAAATATTGCATGAGAAAAATCCCTCTGCACATGCTTTTATAGAAGCAGAATGCAGAGGTGGGGCAAGAGGGACAGGTGTCCATTTCTTTGCAGAAGGAGAATTTTCTCATCTTATGATTAAGTATTTCTTTAAGCTGCTGCTCTCTGAGGTGCAGAATGCCCAGAACCCAGACAGAGAGAATTCAAACTGTGGGCAGGTATTGCAGAGGATTTTGCAGCTCCAGCTGCCCCGCTCCAAATCGTGCCCCCGCCAGGGTACCTGGGCTGCGCTTCCACCCTGGGACAGCCTCCCGCTCCCAACCCTCACTGGAACAACTAGTGGAAAAGACTTTATGCCTCCCTATGTCTGGTGTCTTTCTGCAGTTTTTTTTCCCTAAGAAGGAATGATCTAACACAAATTCAGCCCAGTTTCTGGGTAAGTTGCAGATTACTTTTGCTTTGGGAGCAGACAAAGGGGGTTCTGCCAAAGGAAATGGAAATAACTTGTTTCTTGAACTCTTTAGCTTAATGTTGCCACTCAGTCTAGTTGGGCATGAGTTAATAGTTTATTTTGTTATACTTCACTCAAAACCAGTTTGTTGTCTGCTAGTGACAAATGTGTGCCAGGTCTTGCTGTGAAAACCATTTGCCACATCTTTCCCTTGGGATATCTGGGTCTATTTTTATGTGACTGTGTCCTGATTCAAATTAAAGACATGATTTGGATAGCTGATGATTTGACTCTGACAGTTATGTGTCAAACACCTGGAATATCTGTTTTTACATCAAGTACATATAGGAGTCTTCCAAACACACACAGAAAATTACATAAGCTCTGTGTTTGTGGTGGTATTTTTGTTCAGACTGCAGGGTATTAGCCTGGATTGCGATCAATTTTAAGTTTTTGTTCTGGTTGGTTCAGGGGTTCAGTTTGCCATGTAGGTAAAATCAAGCTGCAGCCTTTAGGTACAGATTTTATTTCTGAAGATGATAAGCATTTGTGTATTCTTGATTTAGATCATACATACCATAAGTCCTTTCTCTGAGACATTGAAATACCTAAATAAGAACAAAATCATTTGAATCATAGTAGGTGAACAAAAGCAGTACCTACTGTTTTAAAACCCAGTTGCCAGTAATAAGCAGAGAGTTTTCAAAATTTGATAGTAAATATTCTTTTTTTTTTACAATAATTTTTTTAAAATTTTAATTAACAGCTTACTAATTTGACAGTAAAAAAAAAAGAAAAGATCTTGAATTTTGAATTTCATTCTTATATTTTACCTATTAGGTTTGCTTTCCTTTAAAAATACATCTTTGCAATCCTTTGGAGATTATTTATTTTCACTTTGTGTAATTTATTGCCAGAACCACTGTAACATGATTTAGTACAACAGGAGCTTGTAACAGAACTAATATCTTTCTTGAGGTACCAGGAAGAAGATTTTTTTGGCTGACATGTTATTCCTACATCACAGCAGACATTTACAGCAAATAAAGGTATAATCTGAGTCTGTATTGGGTACAGATTTGCTACTAGTTTACAGCACAAATTAAATATTTGTGAAATGAGTTTTCAGTTATTCACCCCAATGTTTGTGAGAGACTGGACTGTTAATGCTTAATGACTGAACTCTTAAAATTACAAAAAATATTCACACAAGAAGCCAAGAGTAAAAGAGATAGTTTGTGTTTATTTTGTGTAAACTCTTACTGCTTCTACTGCTAATAGCCATATTTATGTATATAATATATAAGTAAATGGTCAGTCAGTGTATGTATTTCCTCAGAGAATTATTTAAAGCCATTATTTCCATTTGATGTGTACTCAATTATAATGAAATAAAATATAGAAGAATGTTGCCTTTGTTTGGAAACAGAAAAATTAAGCTATAGCAGTAATGGTAGAGAAGTTACAGAAACAGTTTGTAGCCTGTGGAAATCCCAAGTTAACAGGTCTGGTTCAAAAAGCATAGAAGTTAAGTGAACTCTTTCTGTAAATGCCAATTGCCTTTTTATGTTTAAGATCAGCTTCTTTGATGGTGTAAACTACTGAGACTTTTTGGATACAGAACAGTAACACTGATTTACATGCCTAGTAACATTTTGTCATGTCTAATATAAATTTTTTGACCAGGAGATAATTTGAAGCTTTGACTCTCAAGGAGTTGGTTTTTTAAAAAATTGTTTTTCATTCTCACAAACAGGTGCATCCACAAGAGCCTTATTTTAGTGCTATCTGAGTGCAGGGCAGATAGTGGTGGTTTGAAAGACATCATGTGCATCTCACAGATAAATGTAGTGTCATCTCTTTGAGGTGCTGTTCCTAGTAGTGCCAGATATATATATATATACAGGATTTAGAACAAGATAAGCATGAGGGGATGAGTCATGGAAGCAACCCAAGACGAGCCTCACTCACTGAGACAGAAGAGCATGGATCTCAGACAGCACTTAGGTGGTTTCCAGTCTTTGAAACTGCAAAGACTCAGTGGTGCAGAAAGATTTCTGAGTGGACTGCTCCACTCTTCTGGACATGTCAGCAGAATGGCACCATAAGAAACAGAAGCAGTAAAGGCTGCGTAAGATAATGGGATTTTTTTGTGTCTGTGGTTAAAGGACACAAATCAATGGTGTGAAAGGCAACACTTACTATTTGATAAAGAATGATCCATAGTTTATGAGCACCAATGCATGTTCCTCAGTACCAACTGATCCAATCAAACTGCTCCTTCAAACAAGCTGTGAGGCTGCTACAGATCATTGTCAAATTATTAATTTGTTTGTGGACTAATTTTATAACCCAACAAATTTTTAAAAATAAAGTACCTGTTAACACCAAATAGTTACTTTCTTCTTAAGTGCAGTAGTTTTCCATGATCTAGCTTACAATCTCAGAAGATCACTAAAAAGAAAGGAATGTCATCTTGGAGAAGAAAGAATTACAGAGACACAAACAATGCAAAATCTTTGAAAAGAAAGAAACAAATGCGGGGCGGGGGAAAAAAGGGCAAAAATTTAGTTTTGATTATTCTTTTTTTTTCCTGAAAATTTGCTGTTCTGAGGTTGAGAGTGCAGCTTTCCATTGCTGTAAAAATGCAGTGGCATTTTATAAATGATGCTCAGATTTTTAATCAATGAGGAGACCTAAGTTAATCCTCAGCAGTTATTTAAAAGATGCATTGAGTTGCATGCTGGTTGTGTATTTTTTGTTTATATATACCTGACAGGGACTAGTCCTTCTTGCTTGACTTCTATAATACTAATGATCCAGTGAAAAATATTGCTTAATGTTTAGTTCCTTTCAAATGTAAAGATTTTTTTTACTTGTTTCTGTAAAACAAATGGTTTTATACATATTACTCTGCTCTTCTTGATAAGGCAAACTAGCACAGCATTTCTTTCTCCAACAATTCTTAATGTACTGTAAAAAGTTGTAATGTCAATGTTAATGATAGTAATTAAGCTAAGTAATCATGTAGTAAAAGAAAATATTTTTGTGCTCTGGAGGTTATGGGAAGAAATTATGTGAATAATTGCTCTTTTTTTTTTTTTACTTTCATTTCTAATTTCCTGCTTTTTATGTTAGAAAAAACCCATTATTAATTATTTAAATGTAGGATGAAAATACCACCCAATTTTTAATTTCTCTTCCCTTCCTCCTCTTCTACCATGAAAGCTAAAATGCTAAGATATTTTCCTTTGCAGGAATTAATTTGATTTAAATGAAAAATCTTAGGGTAAAAAATGTGTTTCCTGACCTATTTTTCCCTTGTCAGTCTTCAAAAAGCTAAACCTGGAAACACCCAACTTTTCCTCTGCATATGCCCATTAGAAGGACTAGAATTCAGAGAAAACTGAAAAATACCAAGTTGAAGATTGGTTTTATTACTAAAAGTGACAATGTAAAGTGAGTCTCCTACACTGACAACACTTTTGCTAAGAGCTTGAGACTGGTACAACTGATCTGAAATGGAAAGCAAGGCTGTGAGAAGGAGCATACATTTTTAACTGTTTTTCTTTGATGATGTTCTAGTAGAAGGGATGCTGATGCACAGCAAGTAGGCATCACCCACACAATCCTGTCTGGAGGGCTGATGAAGAAAAGACATCACCTAATTTCCCTCCATGGAAAAATCTTGGTCTTCCCACAACAGAGGACAAGTTGTGGTGGCTCTGGGAGAGGAGCCTGTGGCTTTGCCACATAACACCAGGCCCTCTGATAAGCCACAAGAGTGTTGGCTGGGAAGGACAAGATGATTTCTAGTCTTTCTTTTAATCCGTTTGTTGCTATTCCTGGTTGTGAAAGTGACACTTATATTTCAGTCATCCCATTTTAGAGTTGTAGTGTAACTGATAGACCCTTTTTGCAGTGCTGAAAGATTTCTGTATCATGGTGGGCTCTCTGCTGGATCTGCCACTAAAGACTTTGTAAATTGGAAAGAGAATGTGCTCTTACCAACATGCAATGTACTGGATTTAAACCAAATTGAGAGGTATCCAGGAGGGATGTGTTGGAATGTAGCTTCTATTTCAGTTTTAGTTGTTTCTCTGAGCTGTTTTCTAAATCGTGTAGTGTTTCAGCTTGGTGTTCCAGCTCCAGATAAAAATTATTTGAGAGCATTATTTGAAAAGGGAGCATCTGTCATACAGTACTTCCAGTTAGCATAATATTTTTCTACTAGTCTGCTTTTTCTTAAAAGTATTTAGAGTACATGTGTAATGAAAACAATATCAGGAGGTGGGAAGGGAAGGAATCACCTGTTTTTAGAGCATCTGTCAGCTTCTAAGGAACAGCAGAAATTCTTTGAAGCATCTGGTAGGCACCAGCCCATGCTGGGTCAGTTCCTTAGTGCAGATTTCTGAAGCTGTGAAGATCATCCTGTATTTGTCCAAAACTATTGTCCTGTGCTAGGAATTACAGAAAACTGTAGAGGACCTCCTGGAAGAGCAGGCTGACAACAATTTGTTCGTAGATTCAACAGAAACTAAGCCCATCCATTTATAAATGAGCAGGAAAATATTTTTTCTATAGAATCATAAAGCAAGGAATCACACCAGTGTGAATGTTATATCAAACAGTTTTCCTGCATCATGCTGCACTCATAATATGAAGTCACCAAGATTTCTGGAAGAATTCTGTGTCTGTAGGCAGCATTTTGTCAGGATGCCACAGAAGGAGTCACATGTATCAGAGAAATGGTGCTCACGAGCTCCTCTTTCTTCTGCCAGAAAAATGGAGATACCAATCTTTGATTCCAAACACAGTAACTGATTTTTTCACATCCCACAGAAAGTGAACCTCACCTAAACTTCATCCAGAGGTAAAGAATGCAGCTGGATGGCTATCACTGGATTCTGCAGGACAATGATCAGGCCTCAGGGTTCACCCTAATAACTCACTGCAAGAATTTTGAGTAGTCTGTTTCCTGCTGAAAAACAATGAACAGGCTCCCACTGGAAGGCAGTGAATCTGTTAGGACAGTTAGTCATGACAGAATTCACTAGGTAATGTTCCCATGCTCAGACCAGAGCCTTACCTGCTCATCCTCCTAGAAGACAACAATAATGCCTATTAATTTTCCAGGTTTTTGTATGTGATACTTGTTTTTTTCCCCAGGGAAAAGGTCCTGGGTAGAATGAGTGGGGGTGGGGCTGTGGAGGTGTGGGCAGGGATTGGTAGAGACAGTTATATTAATACATAAAGTGATTTCTTAAAAATCTTCATTTTATAATGCTTGTTGACCATTCTTAGTCATGCTGTAGAGTCACAGTGGTTTGATGGGGTTTTTTGGTTTCCTATTCTTTATGACGAAAATCTGAACTGAGTTGGTACCCAGAGCAAAACTTTGTCATCACTCATGGTTAAGCCTTAGTACCAGAGTGGTGTGGGAAATGTTCAGGATTTCAGGTTTCAAACTGTGTTGATTTTCTTCTCTCTCTTTTTTTTTTTTCTTTTTTTTTTTTTGCCTCGCAGAAAGTAATTGCTTATTTATTTGTGATTCTACTCTCTGTTTCAGTATCTGCTGGTGACACTTGGCTAAGTCTGAGCTGCCTTTCCCACTCAATATCCTAGTTTATTGATTTTAGTAAAACTAGCATTTTAAATAAGATTAATAAGGTTTAAATAAGATTAATTTAAAATAAGATTAATAACAAGATTTTTCCCATGTTGACCAAAGGAATTTGCTTTCTAATTGATGAAAATTGCAGAAGTAAGATAAAATTTGTTTTGAATTTCAGATTTTCTGTAGTTTTGGCAACAAACTAGTGCTAATTTTTAAAACTTTCTACAAGTTAACAAAACCATTAAGAGCAATACACAGGATGTGTTTGGGGAATCAGAGAGGGAAGGTGTTTTTTTTTTGTTCAGTCAAGGACAAGATTCAAGTTTGGCACCACAAGTGAAGGGCAAAGGCAGAGAGGAAGGTATCTGAAATTACTTCTTGCAGGTACTTCATATCATCAGACAAAAATGTCATTCTGTGCTGAAACTGAAGAAGTAAACACATTTCTCTTCAAACTAAATAAAATTATTTTTAAAAAACAAACCCTCTCTGAATGAAATTGTGAGATGTATGCGCAAGCAAAAATTTTTCTGGACAACAAATACATATTCAGTACAGTTTCAAAGCTTTAACATAGGTTTTATGCTCTGGCAGTTTGGAAAGCAGGCCTCCCTAATCACAGGCAGATATATCAAAAGAAGTTCCTTCCAATGCCTCAGCAATTTGCCTTAAGAGCCTTTTAAAGTGCTGCCTTATTGATAGATTCCTTTTTTTTATTTTCTTGTTGGGTCTCAAGGAAATAAACACAGCGGTGTCCTATGAACAGCACTGATGTGTCTAATTCCTTTACTGTGTTTTCTGTTGTAGTTAGGTTCAGAGGGAAATATCTAAGTCATTACTAAGCCAGCTTAATTACAAGTGAGTAATAGAGGCTAACAAGGATTAATCAGTCTTTACAGCCAAGCAGCTTTTCCAGTGAGAAATCTGCCGAGTCTTCAGCTGAAATAAAATTTATTCATCTTCCCTAAATGAATAGGAAAGCATTATCTGGTAATTACTTTTAATAACTGGACACCAAGGGAAGTGTTTGGTAGTGGATATGTTTTAGTAAATACACACACACGTACATACACATAAATATATACTCACTTCTGTCTCTTTGTGGGTGAAATCCTCTTCTTTCACTTCTTGTAGGATATAACATGTCTTACTAAACACATGGTACCCCCTGCCTTAACAACCTTCAGTTTCACTATGAGTTTTGAATTGTGTGAAACAAGGAATTGAGCACACAAGAAATACAGAAAGCAATGGTCCTGCTGAGGACTAACAATACTCTTCCATGTTTAAAGAAACCTGGCCTTTCATTAAAACTTGATCTTTTTATGAAATCTCTTCCATACAATCCTCTTCTCCCTTGGCCCTATTCTAGTCACGTG
>VZUA01019091.1:8156-21145 GCA_013401035.1 Horornis vulcanius | reverse complement strand
ACATGAAAGGTGATTCTACGAGCAGTGAGGTCTCTGTGGACAATGTGAAGTACAAATAGATTCAGATTAGACAGATTCTTAATTTCTGATATGGCTAGTTGTTATTAAGTAGAATGTGCTTTGATCTCAAATATGGAATTAAGCAATGAATAAAATCTCAAGTTATTGCTGATCTTTATTCCTAGTAGTTATTTTAAAGAGTAAAACAGTTTTAGGGTCAAATCATCCTATCAAACAAATTTAATAATATTGCTATAGCAATGTAATCCCAAGGAGGTTCTATAACATAATAACAATTGCAACAAGTTACTAAGAGAAAGAAAATTGCATATGTAGGTATGTATGCTGGACAGAATGGCTGAATGTCCTGTCTCAGGGACCATAGGGGATGCATACTCCAAGAGTGCAGCTGACATTTTTCTCCCATGTTTCAAAAGTATCAGTTTTGCAAAATAATCTAAAAAGAGTATAAAAGAGTTTTGCAAAAGGAAGCCCAAGCAATTGAAAATGGAAAAAGAAAACTTAACAAAAGCTGAAATGTGCTATATCATACTTCAATTCACACATTACCTTTCCAGCAGTACTTCAAATAACAAATTTTTTGACAATGGTGCAGGCCAATTAACTTTTTGTGCTTCATGACACAGTAAGTACTGTAGCTCCAGCGGTGTTACATGATTATTTTATGTAATATATTTAAGGTTTTTGAATGGTATTATAGTGAAAGCTAGAGAATCCATGAAATAAATTTGTAGGATAAAAGGAAAGGTCTCTTTGCAATTCTTGCACAAGTTTGTTTCTCTTTTAAAGGAAAGAGAAGCTGCAAGGAGGATGAAAATATCTTCACTCTTCCTCAAGGGGAATTTCCCTTCTGGGTGAGTCACTGGTGAGAGTATGCTCGTTTCACTTGGCTCTGTAGTATCCCTGCCTAACTGTTCCTAATGCACTTTTGGACAAGCAGAACTCAGTTGACACTGTTTGCCCTTTCCTATGTATGCTGTTCTTCTGGAGACAAATATAGTATTTCCTGTTAATTGACTACTTCTGGTTTAGTAATAGTCCCTTTTATCATGTACAACCCTGGAACTCTGATTTTATGTTACAACCTTCCTACTAAGCCTTTCTGAGACATTTGAAATTGTTATGTCCATAACCATACAAAATGAGTTACTTTTATTGCATTTTTAAAAAGAAAAGACACATGCAGAGATTAAGGCCAGGAATATTAAGAGGATTCACCCATTGTGGATGTTTCAAGCTTGGCACAAACAAATGCTTGGCTTAAATAGAAACATTGGTAAGCATTTCTGATAAGCTTGATCTTAATGACTCCTTGAAAGGCCAGACAGTGATTCAGAGGAAGATCTCAGAATGGACTTAGGAAACCTGAACCCTCAATTCTGTAGTCTAACCACATGGAAAAGAGCTATAGCACATGGAACAAAGTCAAACACCAAATCAATATGACAGATCTGTACTTGTTCAAAGGAACTTTTATATTTGATCTGGGTTTAGCTTATCTATATATGTGGAGGCACAAAGGAAAAGAAGATTGACAAACCTCGAAGTGAAAAGTAATAGCTTCTGATGCTCTTGATCACCTTCTGCATCAGAAACTCTCAATAATTGTATGGTTGCACTGCTGCAGCATACTGCCAAGGTGACCATCTGTCAGTTAGCTTCCAGGGAATCTACAGAAATTCTCTTCTAAATCAAGATTATTGCTTAATTTCCAAAATCGGAGAAGGAAGCTCTTTATAAACACTTTAATTTACCTGATGACTTTATGGGCTAAATTGCTAATAGGATAAGAATTCTCAGCAATAACTAAATAATGTCAATTCTCATCAGATACAAGCTCATGCAGAGATTGAATGATGAGGGTAAAAGCCATCATGGAAACTTGAATCAAATTTATTAGCAGATGTTCAGTGGTGCAGAAGAATTATACATGAATAATAAAGTGCAATGTTAGCTGAGAGCTCTCGATTTCCCGCTTTTCCCAGGAAGTACCTTTTAATGGAGGTCTTTTCCCAGAAGCTTTACATTGTGTTGAATTATAATTAAGCCATATTGAGAAAACATTCGAGTGACAATGATTTACAAATGATGAGATTATTTTGGGCTTAGCTTAGGGGTTTACTGACTAGAATGATTTCTCTGTTATGACCATATGTCTGTCAAGAAACTTGATTCAAATGTGAAAACTATTGGGATTTTTGAGACAGTTAAAGAAAAAAAGAAATTGGAGATGTTTTCTGCAGTTTTATTCTTATTTAGTAAACTAAACCTTTTGCAGTTGTCAAAGATCAAGAAAAAAAGTTCATAACAAATGTAAGTGCATGAACCTGTAAAACATTTACCATACCTGCTTGTCACAGGCAAGATCACTGTTTCATGACCTGTTTACCCAGCCAGAAGTAATAACTAGTGGCATGGACTGAAAGAGCAGGAAGACACACACTTTAACCATCCCTAAAGATATCCCCATTGCCATGGTCCCCTTCCATGAAATTGAACAGTACTTTCTGTCTGTCTCTGAGACAAACTACATCTCATCAAAACGATTTGAGCAGCAACATGACACTGTACCCTTCTGGTCAGGGAGCTTAATTCATCACCCAAAAGGGTATCCTGAGAAGTGCATAGATGGATAGTGATATCCTAAAGGCTAAGGGATTGAGGATGACAGATGGGAATGAAGAATAATGACTGGAAATCTAAAGATGTTGTTTCTTTCTGTGAAATTTTACTGTTATCGTAAGTATCTACAGGATCCAAGGTGACTCAATATCTATGTATAGAGGAAGATTTGAAGGTCAGCTAATACAGTCACCTAACATAGACACATCAAGCTTAAAGGGTGAGGTTTTGACAGTTAAATGCCACTCTCCCCTTATTCTGAAAGGCACTGAACTTGATACTGAGGGCAAAGGGAATATTTAGCTAAATCAAAACATTCATTTTTTGCAAGGTTCTTCTTCCTGATCTTTCAGCCATGCTCACACAACTTCCCAGTGCAGCTTCAATAACCAGGGTAAAGGGAATTTATTCATTTCCCTGTCTGATGCGTTGCATCCATTGTTAAGTCCACTGCTGACAACAGGCACAGGCTCTACATCTTGACTTCATTGGTTATAAATTCAGAAATATGCTAAACATTCTAACAATGCATTTACAAAGGATACCCTGATACATTTTGGGGCCTGCTATACTTGAAGCTTGATGATGCTTGTCAGAGGGCACATTTCTAAAGTCCCTCAATTGGATCCTAAACTAGCCTTATTCCCCTTAAAATTGACTTATTTCAGAGGCATCTCAGGGCAAATTAGAACAAATAACAGTCTTTAATATCTCACACTGATGATCTTTACCATTGAAAGTGAATACTGAACTACCAGATAAATTATTCAGACAAAATAATTACCAGAAGATTCATAGTCTTTAAATTTACCTTCACAAGTGTTGGTAGGAAAGGATTAAAACTAGATATTTGAGGAAGAGGAGGGAGCAGTTTTGCTCAAAGTGATCTTGCAGCTGGGAATTCTAAAAATGTTGGTGTGGCAAAACTCCATGTTGTTCATCCTCTGCCTGTGTACTAGTTTGAAAACAAACCTGTGGGAAATTCCAAGTCAGAACTACAATTTAATAGGAAAATTAAGATAAAGGCAGAAAATACTAGCTTAAACTGACAGAGTCAGGATATAACCTGACACCCTGTTGGTCAGGGCAGTGGTAGCAGTCTGATTAAATGGTGGCTGCAGTCCTCTTGAAGTGGTGGATATGTTTCTGTTGGAGTGGTGATCCTGTATAAGGGTCTGTTCTTCCTCTGAAGGTCCAGTGCTGGTTATAAAGCTCTTGTTCTCTGGAAATCCAGTGGATAAGGCAGCTCATGGTGTTCCAACCTCAGATTATAGCCAGGTAGGAATGCTTGGTTCCTCCCCCTGGGAAGAACCCACATCATCCCACAATGGGAGAATTCACAATGGGAGGATGTAATTTTATGAGTCATGCAATGAGAATCCATGGCCCATTAGCAGAAGATATGCCCTGGAGTTATCAGGGATGAGTCATGAAGGAGACCTGAAGGAGAATACTGCCCCACCTGTCTTTAACACCTTATGAAGACAGTGATAGAATACATACCTTTGGTTACATCTTGCATTGTAACCTAAAAGAGCCTGTTTTGAGAAGTAGAACTCCTGTGGCGGGTTAGTGCACTCTCTCAGACAGGCCCAAAGCTTTTTGCACAGTGAGGCAGGCAGGGAGCTGTGCCCAGCCCTCCTCCTGCTGTGCGCTAGGATGAGCTGAGCCGAACGGAGCCTGCGTTCCTGCCTGTCTCTTAAACCCAACGTTGTTAGGGAGGTAATGAAATAAATCTGCTCTTTGCATTGTGGTTTGATGGTTGCCCTTAGTTACTTGCGTGTGTTGATTTAGACAAGTCAATTTGTGGTATATAATTACACAATTTTTAGCTTCCTTTTTAAAGATATATTCAAAACTCATCTGTAACAGGCAACTTAACTAGAGAAGCTTAGAACAAAAAAAAAAAAAAAAAAAAAGCAAAGAAAACTTTGTCTTCAGTATCTCATTTCTAGTTCATACAAATGTGATAAGGTGGTCTGAAATGCATACATTACAAAAGATTGTTACACATTCCCAGTTTCTACTTTTATATATCTTTATGTTGCCATAGCTCATCATATCTCTTGTGCAAACCCACTATCTATTGGCAAATGTATGTGTGCAGACTCTTGAGTCTCTCTTAGAAAAAGTCCTGCCTAACAGTAGATTCATATCAGAATATTGGAAATCACTGCATTTCCAGTTAGTTGGCAAAACCTAGCCTTTTTTATATCTGAATTCAGAGAATTGTAGAAAAACAGTTCTGATAAGGATTTTGAATGCCTATTCCCTTGCCTTACAAAGACCAATTATGTCTACAGGATTTGTCTGTGATAATTCTCAAATATTAGGGCAGTATTGTTTAGTCTTGATTAAGGTGTACTCCCAACTGGAATACATGAGTCTTAAGATGAGGAAAGATGGAAGGATATGGCTATGCATGAATCTCATAAAAAATTTTGACCTTTAAAAATGTGCATTCTATTCTTGTGGTCATTTTTGATTTTACTTACTATTATCTGTTACTTAGCATCACAGTGACATTTCACTATTATTTTATAGTTTTTATATATTTATTGCTTTCTACTTTTATTATGCTACACTTCTTTGGGAGGCTGTTTTCCTTTTACACTGCAAACTGTAGATATGCTATGTGCTGCAACTTTATTGATTTGGTATTTTGAAAAATACCTCCAATAAATATGCCTTAGTTTTAAAAAAAGCTTCTTATTAGTTGAATTTTTAGTGGCTAGGCAATGAAATTTACTGCTCAGAATTGATGGGCAACAAATCCAACAACAGGTAGATGGATTCATCAATTTCCTATTAAATAGAAAAGCAAAGCACATGGCTAAAGGTCAAAGTATGAATAGTAACATTGATACGAGGCTGAAATGATCACATTGAAGGAAAGAAGTCCCACATTCAGAACCATATTTTAGACTTCCAAAATTATTTCTGTCTGGTTTTAGTTATCTCTAAATTGCTTGTTGGGGTTCAGAAGCAGGTCTTATGTAGCAGAAGCTCTTCTAGTGCAATAGTCATCCTTAGAAAATAAAATTAATTTATTTTTACTTTAAGTAACTAAACAATGCCACCACAGAATAAACACTGCTTCTCATATGAAACATACATCTGTAAATGTTAAGAGCACCATTAGGTAAGCCAAAACTAGAAGGTAATGGGCCTAACTAATCTGAAATTTTGTACAGGGGTTTGCAGTGCTTGTGGGATCAGATTTGGACAGAATATACCACATGGAAACTGAAAAGTATGGTCCTGCCTACTTCCTCCATGAATTGGAGGTATTGAAGGACAAATCAGGCTACAAAAATAATGTGGGTAGCAGTAATGGTATACTTTAAAGTAAATTTCCATTAAGCTGTCTTCTAGGAAGAGATCACAGATTTCATTTAGACCTCTTGCCTTTCTGCTGCTGCTGTAGTCATGTAAAGTTTACTTCCTGTTGGTACAGTGTTGGGAAACTGATTTAGATCTTTAGAGTGGGGTTCTACGTAACTTTCTTAGCTGTCTAGAAATTAGGAATGGGTCATCCAGCTGGGTATATAGTGACAGGTGGAGTATCCCACATGACTGCCCCCTGTCTGCAATCTCTCTTATATCCTGTCTAGTATCTTTAAGCAGTGTGAAAATTTCTGCAATGCTTTAGGAGTCACAGTGGCATTTTACATTTTTTGCTTAGCCGCTGAATCCCATCCCTTCAGGGACAGCCTAAATGAGGTGTTGAACATCGTCTTTAAAAGGAAGAATAGACACCTGCAGAATCAGTAAGTAGATTAATCATTCTTTGGAAATGCCATTGCCTTTGATTGACTACACAGAATAGACAATTTTTAGAAGGCTAAAGTAAAACAAGATGAATGTCTGTCTTGGAGACAAAGGCATTAATGAAGTAACATTTACAAATGGAGATGCATGCTAAGGTGTTTGTTGTCCACAAAGCATACAGATCTCTGTATTATCCTCTACAGGAAGAGCAATTACATTAGTTTTTGTAATTTAAGGTTCTGTGTGACAAAAAGTTGAGTATTTCACACTAAACTAAAATAGAAATTTCCAGGTCATTCTCTGAGAAGAACATTTCAATTTTTCATGCTGAAGAGTTGTGAGAACACAACTTTTAAACCTGGGGAGGGAATGCAATGTAAAGTAGCGTGTCTTCAGCCCCCTGGATAAGTGTTTTAATTATTAAATATTATATGGCATTCAATAGCATTTTACATGTAGTTACTCACAGGTCAGTTTGTCTGAATTTTTTTTTTTCTTTTTTAGTTAAAAAACCTACTCTTCATTTGTCGGAGGCCCAGTCTAAAAATGTGTAATATCAGAATACCAGTTAAAAGGTGGGACTAAGCTTGACCCTTATACCTGGCCTCATCCCTCATCACTCCAACAGAAGCCAGAGGACCTCTCTGTGAATCGTGTGGTGGTTGCATGGCAGTGACCTTATTTTCTAGGAATACTTGTTCACAGACTGTTTTCTTGAGGGCATTAGGGTACAGCCCCCTCCTTCAGACTAAGAACTGTAGATTTAACTCTACTTTTCCTCATTCCCCCAATGTATGACAGAGCAGCAAAGGAAGGAAGAACAGTAGCCAATCTTGTGAAAATAAAATCAGTATTTAGCTAACACCTTTTACCAGTGAGAGAATATGATTAGTTCTCTGAGAGAGCAGGAAAATGAAAATCAGAGCAACAGAAAAAATAATTATCTGGGGAGGATGAGGAGAACCTGTAAGCTTGTCTGATCCTTGGCAGCGTCTTTATGTTTGACCAGACTGAGTAAGGTGTTTTCTCCTCTAGTTTAATTCTGAAGAAGGCAAAAAAGTGGAGTTATTGTGGATGGCCCTGCTGCAAAAAATCTCCTCGGGGACCCAGACTTGGGTCTGACTGGCGGCAAGGACATGGTGACAGCATGTCCTGCCTGGCTTTTAGCCATAGAAGCACATCCCTGGAGAGACAGGACTCTCCACATACGTTTGCACTTATTCTGTGTTAGTTGCAGATAGACATCTCAAAACATCAGTCCTATCAGTTCCCATCTTCACAGATCCCCCTCACCAATGGCTGTATTTTGAAAAAAAAAGTAAAGATTAGCATGCAAATAGATTGTCATCTCCAAAGCTTTTCATCCCAAAGCTTTTAAGGATATCTCCCAAAGCTTTTAAGGATATCTGTCCCTCACATGTATTTCACAACTTTCCTTCTTGTCTGAGAAGCAGCCTTTTTGAGGCATTCTTCAATTATTTTCTCTTCTGTAATTTGACTTGTTCTATGAAATAACCCTTCAGATCTCCTGCTAATGAAATAACAAACTTCATGGAGTTGTAAATATAATGCATTATATGTCATAATTTAATTTGTTTTTCCCAATTCAAAAAGATTTGGTGAAGCCGAAACTGATTACAGTGCCTCTGGGGCCCACAGGCATATTTCCCCAATTTGTGTCTCCTTGGTACTGCAAAAAATTCCTCTCAGTAGGCTGAAACATCAAATTTAAATTAACAACACAAATATTGTAGGTTTTAAACTTTTGAAACTATGAGTAGAATGAGCTGTCAATGAGGTATGTAGCAGCAAAAATATAATTTGAAGTTTGAGCTTTGAAAGGTGTCTTTCTCCCATTCCCATCAGAAGCTCAAAACAAAAAGTAAGACAATTAGAGGAAAATTATTATTTAATATGTTTCACTTTCTTAACTAATTTGGTCACTTTACAGTGAGGAGGAAGACTTGTCAGTGAAATTGTGAAAGATCTAACATTTTCCAGAAGATGAACAATCAGTAGCTGTTTATGAGGACACTGATGATTTTCAAAACTTCTTTCTTCACTTGATTGAAGATTAAATTATGATCTCACAGTAGGACAGCAAGGAAAAACAACAAACTAAGCCCTACTCTTTAGCCAAGGCAAGAAACACACAGCCAGAACCGTCTCCTTTCTGGGACCTCTCCAAAGGAACCGACTCTGTCTATTAAGAATGAATGGTAACAGGTTGGATTGACAGAGTCTTTTTGTAATGGAGAGACATTATAAATGACAAAATCCTTCTTAAACTCCTGCAGATTTTAGGACATAGTCTATGACTCAGGAAATGGGCTAAAGTTGAAGGTTGGGTAATGTGACTTTCAATTTGAAAGCTTCTCTTCAATGGAGCCAGCCAATGGACTGGCTCTAAGACACCTGAACAGAGGCGACTGTATGCAGATATCTACATGTGAGGAAGAGCTTGTTTGCTACATGTCTGCAGGTAGGCATTTTCTGTCCATTTAGACATCTGAGAACTTTCTACCTGTATTGAAAAGAGCACATCTTCCATGAGTCACATCTTTGTCACTTCTCCAAATCTTGCATTTTGGGCTTCTCCAATGATACTGAATATTGCTGTATTCAGCTAAAATAAGTTCATGCTTCTAAAATTCCCATTACAACCCAGGGAGATTTAGCACCTATGAAACTTAGAGAGTGATTCAGCTAACCAGACAGGAACTGCCCAAACACAACTGTTGAGTAGCTTTTCAGTTGCCAGGTTTTACCCAGTATGTCTGCACAGACTGGTGCATATCACCCAAGGACCAGTGAATGTCTATGGTAACACAAGGGCTCACACTCAAAAAAACTTATTTGAAAGTTGGAATCTTTGTAGGCTGGAGGAACTCAAAACATCCAAATACACTCCAGAATCTTATTTTTGGCAGCTAAATTTCATCATAAAGGAGGTATTTAATTTCAATTTAGAGTGAGCTGAATTGCTTTCTCATCTCTGTTTTCTTCACTTACTTTATCTCCACTCACTATATTTTGAGATAAGATATTTTGCATTTTATTTAGCAGTTGTATGAATCTGTAGGTAGGTGCCTTAATCAGGCTCTAAATCTGACTTCTCAATTTGGCTTAAACCTGGAAAAGTTAAGAAGTGAATAGCAGCCTAAATAAAGTTTGCCAATGTCTGATTGCTGTCTGGACTAAAATAGTCAAAAGTGAGTCATGAATATATTGGGAGATTAGATCATCTCTCTTCAACTGAGTGTACTTCTCTCTTCAGCAATGTGACAGATGCAAAGATAAAAGATGAAGCTGCTCTCGTTACCTTCCTTCCTGCCAGGCTCTTCTTAGCCTCACACATTTAAGAAGTCAGAGATAGAAGATATTGGCAACAGCTCAGAGCAGCACCGTGCTCTTCAGTAGGAAACTATTACATCCCTGGTCACCTGTAAACAAGGAGTTAAACAAGGAGTTGGGAGAAATTTATTTCATGATGTTTCCTTTCCCAGATTACCTTTGCTAATCAGTATCCCAATTGCTTTTGAAAAAATTAAATGCTGTAATTTCCTACTTATCTTGAACACCCAAGCTTGTACAGCCATCTAGACAAGAGAATTGAGAAAGTGCTGGCTTCAGTGCAAAGAGGAGACAGTGTCACAGAGGAAGTAAAAACAATCTGTTCTAATGAAGCTTAGCACCCGCACTAACAATGATGTAATACCATGTGTTCAGCAGCTAGCACAGGTTTGCAGGACCCAACTAACACATTTTGACTCTCCAGTTTCTTGGTTAACTTGGTTGAATTCTCATAAAGTTAGGTGATACTGGTAAATTCAAGGGTTAGGAAGGAGACTTGTCTTTTATTTGTTGTAGTATTTCTGCATTTTTATGTTCTTAATACTATGAAAACATAACATATTGAAATACAATTTTTTATTAAAATACCTTTTGTTTCCTCCTCTCATCTGTTCCACTCATCTGTTCTGACTATAGACATGTTTATAGACATTAAATCAGTTTAAAAAAACACACATATATATATAAGGCATATGCATATGCCTTTTAATGATCTAATTATAGTGTTTTACTCATTTCAAGTCCTTTGATTTGAGCTATACATTCTTATTTCTCCATTCTACAAGAACTGGGCTGTGACACACTATATGATCCCACATGGAGGAAGAAAGAGGAGCCTCAATTTACTTACACATCTGAGTGAATTACCGAGATTGAGCCATACAAGATGAGAGGCCTGGATCCTTCCATAACATTCTTTCTATGCCTTCTAGACTAGATTTTGGAGCAGGAGAGGTTCCCAAGGCAGGGAAATCACAGTCCTAGCATCATCTTACCTCTGAGCAAAATGGATGTGATGTATCACAGAATCATAAAAACATGGAATATGCTGAGTTGGATGGGACCCATCAGGACCATAGAGTCCAACTCCTGGCAATATGCAGAAGTCCTCATGAGTCACATCATGTGTCTGAGAGCATTTTCCAAATGCTCCTTGAACTCAGACAGATTTAGTGCTCTGACAACTTCCCTGGGGAGCCTGTTCCAGTGCTCAACCACTCTCTGGGTGAAAAATCTTTCCCTGATAGCCATCCTAAATCTCCCCCAACTCAGCTTCATGCCATTTCCTTGAGTCTTGCCCCTGTTCACTCTGAGAGTGAAAAGATCAGTACCTGACCCTCCGCTTCCTCTTGTGAGGATGTTGAAGACCACAATGAGGTCTCCTCTCAATCTCGCCTTCAGACTGAACAGACCAAGTGACCTCAGCCTCTCCCCATAAAGCTTCCCCTCCAGACCCTTCACTGTCTTTGCTGCCCTACTTTTGATGCTCTCCAATAACTTAATATCTTTTTTATATTGTGACACCCAAAACTGCCCCCAGCACTCGAGGTGGGGCTACCTCAGCTCAGAGCAGAGCAGGACAATGCCCTCCCTTGCCTGGCTGCTGATGCTGTGCCTGATGCCTCCAGGGCAGGGTTGACCCTCCTGGCTGCCAGGGCACTGCTGGCTCATCCAACTTGCCATTGACCAGGACCCCCAGGTCCCTTTCCACAGCACTGCTCTACAGTTGTTTGTTCTCTGGTCAATACACACAGCCAGGGTTGCCTCATCCCAGGAGCAGAATCCCAGGTGCCCTTGTTAAACTTCATACACTTGGTGATTGTCCATCTCTCTTGATTTGTTGAGGTCTCTCTGTAGGGCCTCTCTTCCTTGAGGGGGTCAGCAACTTCTCCCAATTTAGTGTCATTTGCAAACTTAGTGTTTCTTCAAGTCCTGTGTCCAAACCATTAATGGAGATGTAACAGCAATGAACAACAATTCTGTAATGTAACAGCCTTCAAATTTTGTACTGTTTGAAAGCAAAGTGCTGCTGTGGCAGAACACAAAGAGAAAGGAGGTGAGTGACTGGCATTTTAAGGGCTATACTTTTTTTTTTGTATCTTTCTATAATTTGGTCTTATTCTAATTTTCACATCCAGACAATCTGTCATAATAATACTGGTTTTATAGAGTATTGGAAGACTTATTAAAAGGGCAAGTGTGAAGCTCTTTGAATACCTGTAAGTTACATCCATATAAAGGAATCCTGTCTCTTTTCAGTTTGTACTCTCCAAAAGCTCAGAGTTCCATGAGGTCAGGCACCCATACTATAAAAAACCCTGTTCAAAATATCATGAGACTGTGATTTAGATGAACAGATCACATTTTTTTTGTCAGTTATTGTCAGTTTGCAAAAGTATGAACACCACCCCCCCTCCAAATGTCCAAAAAATGGTGGAGTTCCTTTTCCTGTGCTATTATTAATAAAATATGTTTGTTGGTTTGTTTTCAAAATCCAAAGTCAGAAATATCAGTACAGGCATTGCAGTAACTATACTCTTTTTACAAAAGAATAATGATGACAGTTGTCTCTTCCTACTGGTTGTACAGCTTAAGAGGACACAGAGATGAAGATGCACTGAGAGTAAAACACCATTGACTTCTGCTGATTTAGTTTCACTTGTGGACTTCTAATATTAAATGAAAATATTCACTAAAGCCTGCAGATGTGTGTTTCTGATACATTATTTTCAGAAGTTGCTTTTTTACTTCCAAAAGTATGTTATGTTATCCCCTGTCCCCTCTTCCAATAAATAAACATCCTTTAGAGGGTGGCTGACTAATGAGCTGCTCACTCTGTTTTTCTTTTGGCAAACTCTCAGTTGAAGGGTCCCATATTTCCCCAGTGTGCTGCTGAGATGCACCTAGGGCATGCAATAAGGCAAAGAATGCACTTTCTTATTTTTTCATTTAAGTTAAATTTCTTAAATTTATTTAAGACACTTACAATCTTTCTAATGAAACAAAAAGTGATCAGTGTACAAATATGATAAATTATAATAATAATTGAAAAAAAAAAGTTTTGTATTTTTTAAAAAGACAATTCAATGCTGTTGAATAAAATTGTCTTTTGGAATTCCAAAAATGCAGTGAGATTTAAGACATCAGAGAATGCAACTGTTGCCAAATTGCTGATTCTTTCTTACTATGAAGATTGAACAAATAGCATTAGGTGGCATTTC
>VZUA01019082.1:22677-36433 GCA_013401035.1 Horornis vulcanius | reverse complement strand
TTATTTCAAAGAATATTAGTGACAAATACAGTGCATTCCACAATAAAGCTAGTGCTTATGCCCTAAATTCAGGAGGCAACTGCTAAACAAAGACTGAGAAATCAGCTGACCTGAGTCCTGAGGTATTTTACACAACCAGTACACTGCTAACGTACAAGCAGAAAACACAGATGTGTAACTAACTTTCAGTAACATAGTCAAATAAGAAGGAATTAACTATTTGAAAACTGATAGTGTCATGCTTTGCATGTCTACACTGCCTATCAGGTTTTGTAACGTTCTATAAACCACTTCTCAAGACATCAACCACTATACATGCTCTGTATGAAAATACAGAAAAAAAAAAATTCAAACATTATATTCTAAATGGTGGCTGAAAGTGTAAAGCCCATGTATCACCTAGAACCACTTCAAACCAGCACAAAACTTTACTTGAATAAAGAAACAGCGTAAATAAAAATATTTGTGCACACTGCCCTCATATTTCCTGGAGCAAGACTTTGGAGATGTGCATTTTAGGAGAATTAAGCAGAACATCTAAGAAATTAATGGCTCGATATGGCTCCCAATCAACTCGAGAAGAAACTGATACATAAAAATATGCATATGCAATACAATAATTTTTTATTTTGATTTAACAACTTTTTACTCCAGGTACAATTTGAAAAGTACTGTGCTGTCAAATCACTCACAACTTCTAGTCTTTTGGCAAAGGTAATAAATATTGAACATCTGCAGGGCTGTTTGAGTTCATGAACTACAGAAATAAAAAATGTGCCTTCTTTTGGTAGCCTAGTTCTTATGTAAAAATCCAAAAATAATACACCCTAGTAACCACATCCACAAGGAACCAGATACTTGGCCCTAAAGTAAGACACAGCAACACAGGGCTTATGGCAACTACCACTGCTAATGTAGGCTCCAGCACTTATGTTGGGATGAAATCAAGCATAGCAGAGCTCAGCCTTTCCAAATCATGCGTTGGTTTTGGGGGAGGTGGAGGATTCGGTGTCAACGTCTTTAATAAAGTAGATGTGACTCATTGCACTCTTGTTTCAAACCATAAACTGAGGTTTCCCTTCTTTGAATCGGTGGCAGCAACACTGGGGGCAGTAGCACTGGGGCAAGCAATCCTTTTTAAGTTTTTGCTCAGTACAATAATTTCAATTAAATTATATTACTTGATACTACAGTTTTGTTACACAAATCCTGACTTTAGTTTTTCTCCTTAATACCTTGCATTCACCTGGGCTTATTCACCTTATATTCTGCAGGTACTGATCACAGAAAAATATGGAACAAATTTAATCAGTATATCATCCCCATAAAGCTGCATTTTCTTTCCACTGAAGAACACCTTTCATTTATAAGTGTTGTTTCAATAAAACCAAGTAATCTAAAATATCTTTGCTTAACATACTTTTAATGTTGGAAGTATCTGTTAGATCATGTAAGGGGTTTGAGGTTTTTTAAATTATTATTATTTTTACATGGATGTATAAAAGGAATTTTTCAAACACTTCCTTGCATCTTTCCTTTTCCCATTTAAATTACTCAACCTAGATTCAATAATGGTCCGGAAGAATTTCAACACCTTGTAGCTCCACAGTGGCCTGCTCAATTATTTCTAGAAATATCCTGGGAAAAGAATTAATGCCAAACAACGCTCTTAAGTTTCCAACATTCAAGTGGTGTATTTGAAGTTAGAAATTTAGAACTTGCCTTATTTACATTTCCCTGCCAAAATCCTGCATTCAGTCCCATGGTGATTTTTTGCTTCATGTGAGCTTTAATTATAAATTCAAGGAAAAACTCCTATGTAAGTGGATTCTCTGCTTCAAGGGCCACTGCCAAGTGTATCCACCATTTGTGTGAAGTCTGTGCACCATCTTGCTCTCTTGTGGGAGACCTGTTTTCTCTGCAACAAGGTTCAAATCACTTTCCTATTCTGTCTTCCAACTACACCCTTTTTTATTCTCCCCTTTTCTTTTATTTTTGGGCTCTCAATTCCACTGCCATGTCCTTTGTGCCCTGAAACTGACTAGAATATCTAAGAGCTAGACTCTAGCAAATTCTGACACTCCAAATGTCACAACAGAATTTTCCATTGACACAAGGTGAATTCCACTAACAGTCAGGATGGGGGGGCGGGGAGGGGCAGCAGTGGGTAACCAGCATTACGCCTCAATCTGGAATCTGAGCCAGCCAAACCTCACACTCAAAAAACCAAACCTTGAACTCAAAAAACTTACTCCAGAACTTGTGCTCCTTTTCACTCAGATCAACCCACTTTCATTTGAGACTACTTGATAAATAAAATAAACAGGACAAATACTATATGCATATATTACAGGTATTTACTTTTAAAGCAAAAAATATTGACAATACTATAAAGAATATTATCATTTCTACTGCAAATGTTAACTTTTCTCTGACTTAGAAATGACACTTGACCACTAATACCTATGCAAATATTTTCATTTTGATAAAATTAAAATGAAGACAGTAAAGAAATTTCACAATTTTTCATACTTTATTCCATAGACATAGACTATGATGTTGTTTGCAAAAATTCTTAAAAGTTAAACAGTGTAAACTATTGTAAATTTAAGCAAAAAAGGACCTTTAATTCCAGGTATAGTTTGGTGGAAACTGGAATATTCAGTGAAAAACAGCTATATTATTCCTCAGAGACATCTATGCCCCTGAAAACAGGATCCTGTCTTCTGAAGCTGGGGTTTTTTCGCCATTTGAGAAATAGACTGCAACTGCACCTCTGCAGCTATACAATGCTATGCTATACAGAGCACTGTTATCCAACATTATTTGTTTAAAATGTTATGGGCACCAGAAACAACCAGCACCAGTCCTCAGTTGTGCAGCTGTAAGTGCTGTAATATAGGGTGGGATGAGGTGGCAGAAACGCCAATTACAAAAGTAGTACTATTATTTTAGGCTGAAATTTTGTAGTGTCTTCAGAGATTCCTAAAACCCTCCACCAAAATAAATAAATAAATAAATAAAACTACGTCAAAGAAATGACTCACTACCTCAAAACCCACAATGTTATGAAATTTATGTGCATGAGCACATTTCTTTGCTTGCACTGATTTTGATGCAGGGAGTAACTGAAGGATCCCACTTCAATGCTTTGCAAAAGGTGATCTGTCCTAAGCAGGGCACACCCAACCTACTCAGAAATACCAGGTGTCCATTTTGGTTTCTTGTGTTCCACCATCCAGCACCTAACTAGCCTAAATTTACTTAAAAGTTTGGACTGCTGAAGCCCTATAGCAAGCGGAAGATAACCTTGCAGCTTTTTTCATGGATGCTCATCAGTAACATCCAAGTGTTTCACAGTCTTACAGGGTTACAGGATGAGAAAGCATTATTATCCCCATCCAGAAGCTGGGAACAAAGGGGTTTACAGGAAGCCACAGAAAAACACAGCCGAAGGGCCAGAACAACAAGGATGGGAGCACACAGATGTTCCTGAGTATCTGTCCACATCTCCAGACTGCACTGGTCACCACCAGAAGTGGGAGGTGGCTCTCACTGCAGTTCACTTACTGCATATATCCCACACCAGAAGGCTCAATGAAGACAACCTAAATATGAAAGCACACGTTTCATGGCTACAGCCATGCCGTGTTTTGGGTTGTGCTTAGCAGTGTGCAAGGCTACCATCACAGAGCCAGGAACACAGGCTATTCCCTGCAGCCTTGCGTGTATGAATTATAACAATGTTTCTTCTCTTTGCAGCGTTTCACAGAATCACAGAACAGCTGAAGTTGGAAAGCAATTCTGGAGATCATCTAGTCCAACACTGCCCATGCCTCAGCTAGAGGCTGTTGCCCAGAACTGCATCCACATTGCTTTTGAGTATCTCCAAGGATGGAGAGAGACCACCACCTCTGAGAAACCTGTCCTAGTTGTTGGCCACCATGACAAACTGTTTCCTCAGCAAGGCTGCTGATGACATCAAGCTGATAAGTGAAGGTGATACTCCTGAAGGGTTGGAGGCCATCCAAAGGGACCTGGACAGGCTCAAGATGAGGGCACATGGGCTTGAGATGAGGTTCAACAAGATCAAGTGCAAGGTGCTGCACCTGGGTCGGGGCAATCCCCATTATCAATCCAGGCTGGGAATGAAGGCATTGAGAGCAGCCCTGTGAGAAGGACTTGGGGTGCTGGTGGATGAGAGGCTGGACATGCCCTGGCCATGAGCACTCACAGCCCAGAAAGCCAAACGTGTCCTGGGCTGCATCCAAAGCAGTGGGGGCAGCAGGAGAGGGAGGGGATTCTGCCCCTCTGCTCTGCTCTGGTGAGACCTGACTGTGTCCAGTTCTGGGGTGCCAGCACAGGAAAGACAAGGACGTGTTGTATCAAGCCCAGAAGGGGCCACGAAGATGATAAAAGGGATAGAACATGTCTCCTAAGAGAATTGGGATTGTTCAGCTTGGAGAAGGCTCTGAGGAGACCTCATTGTGGCCTTTGGTACCTGAAGAAGGCCTACAACAAAGTTGGAGAGGCATTTTATACCATGACTTGTGGAAATAAAACCAGGGGCAATCGTTTCAAACTAAAAACCCACCAGTTTAGTTTGAGTATTAGAAATAAATCCTTTTTTGTGGGACTGGTAAGGCACTGGAATAGGTTGCTCAGAGAAGTGGTGGATGTCCACTTTCTGTTCCACACTCTGAGCCTCACAGTTTGAAAGTGCTGGAGCTGTTCAACATAAAGAATCCTTTTCATAACATAAATATTATGCACTGTTTGAGTGCTACATTACAAAAAGATGTTGTTACTGTCAATTTGCAGTTCTCTACTATATTTTCTTCTCATTTTCTAAGTGAAAAGAATTAGGTAATTTATTCAAGATCATGTGTGGCTGAAACCATGCTTAGCTTGCATTCTTGTACAGCATCCAGTGAACTAAGGCTGTTCTTTTTCCTCATAAAGGTGTCAAGGACAGGGGTAAGAAACACTTCTTTTAAAGAATTCTTTGATGAAAGATGAGAGAATATTTTTATTTATTTCAGTTAAACCACTTATCTAGAAACAAAACATTTTCTTGGCAAACAAACAAGGTGTAGCATTCCACCAGGCTCAGCTTCACCTTACTCCTCTACAGCATATCTCATGTCACAGTGACATACTGTTTGTTAGAGTCTATTTTGTATTTCTCTCTCTTTTTCTGAAAGTACTGCTTTTATGTGAAATATTTTTGTGGCATAAAAAAACCTGCACTAATTAATCTTTTTATGTTCTAACTTTTAAGCCGTGTTTTCTCCCTGTTCTTTGTTAAATGACATGCAAATTGCACAGTAAAAGAATTAGATATTTGACAGATGTTTTCAGACTATATCCTTAGATACAGATCAGTTTTACTGTTTTCTGCAGGGTTTGTCGTTTTGTTTTTTGGTTTTGTTTTTTTTTTTGGTTGGTTGGTTGGTTGATTGGTTTTTAATGAGGAATCAATTTCTGCATTAAAAAAATTACTAAAATCTGATGTGCGAGTATACCTGTTGTCGAACTTCACTCATACAATATAGTACCTTAATAAGAAGCTTCACTGACTTAATTTTCAAGCATATGGAGTAACTTAACAATTAATCTGACAAACCAAAAATAACCCTTATTACATAAACTAAAAAAAAACCCCCAACCAACAAAAAAACCCCCGCAAACCAAAACACAAAACTCTTAACAGTGCAAGGATCTTCCTTGAAATCTTAAAAATACATACACATTTCTTCTCTTTAAAATAATTTAAAATCCTTTTAACAGAGTTGGACAGTGTTTTATATATTATAGTTATTACACTATCATAGACCTTACTGTTATTGTTGATATTTCTTATCATTCATATAATTTCACCTTCCCCCCCCTGCAAAATTGTGCTCTAGATTCAATGTTTTGATACAGAACATTTTAAAATGCTCACTTCCTAACACTGCTCCTTTAACCAGGTCTCTCATCTGGATTTTAACACTTGCAAAAATGTATGGCCTGGATATGATGGCTTGTTAAGGCTGAACTCAACAATCAGTTTTGGAATAGGAACTATAAAATTAATTTTTGGAGTGGAAATTTGCCAGAAGCCTGTCTGACACTCTATTGCCCTTTCTATAATTCCTTACAGAGGGGAATTGAATAGTGAAACAATCAAACTCCATGGAAAAGCAAACTACCTCAGAAGAAAGAAAAAGGGATGCAGAGCATCCACCAACAATGCTGCAGGATGCATGAAGTGGTCATGCCATGAAGTTGTGAATTTATGTCAATATGTGTAGGCGTATCCACAACAGTGCAGATCTACAGAGGACAGTTAAAAATAGCAGTGGAGACAGATGAAAGTAGACTTCAGCATGGTTTAATAATCTGTCCAGAAGGCTTGGAAAGCCCTCTCTTAAGTCTAGGCTGGCATGTCTTCACATCACATACAGATCAAAGCAATTACAGAGCTGTCTGCATGTCCTGCAATCACACTACTCAACTGCAGCGTAGACACATCCAGAAATAGTGCTACTGTAGATATGTTCATCTAAAAACTGCATTTGCAAAAAGCAAAGCCTGGAAGCATACTGTAAAGCATATGGGACCTGATGAGGACCATATGCTGGAGAGTGTCCATTTTGCTAAACTTCATTAGCTGGAATTGTGCTAGTTCTTCCCTCTACACAACCTGCTTCCTGTGTAACCCTGGAGGATTTCCTTTATACTCCCTGTACCATGTGTTGGTTGGCCTCTCCTGGGGGGATTCACAGAGTGAGGCCAGATTAACCTGAACCTTCAAGGACAGCAATTCACACAGCTTTACTATCTGATGAAGAGACAACATACTCTCTACAGGCAGCTGGGGGCAACCTTGTGACATGTAAACAGCACTCATTCCTCTCCATTCCAACACAGTACCAACGGTGGGTTCTGAACTCCTAACCCAAGCAGGCATATTAGTTACCTACTGACTCAAGGCCAGTCATTTCAGAAGAACACCAAGACACCAATGCCGTTATCTATTAGTGCTGCTAACAGGGGCAGAACTTACTGTAATGCAGAAACCCAGAGCTGATAAAATCCTTCTAATTTAAATTCAGGACCTCCTCTCCTCCAACAGTGGTTCACTGCATGGCAGCAACACTAGAGCCACTCTACTGGCTCTAGCCTCTACTGGCTACAAACTACAAACCACGACACTGCATCCTCTCAAGGATGGCTTACTACTACTTGTCCAGCAAGTGACTAAAGGGCTCCATGTTCTTAAAGTGACTGCATAGTGAACGATTCATTCTGAGGAGATTTTGTGTGCATTTTGCTAAATCACAACCAGAAGACAAGTTAAGAAGGAACGCAGTTATTCAGCATACTGTGCTGCCTTACCAGGAGAGTATAAAGACACACAAGAGCTAATGTTGATTCAAACAATTAAAGATCTGGTCGGAATTGGATCACAGCAGCAGGAATTACATACAGGCTAATTTACCACGGCAAGAAGCAACACACAGAGTTTTGGGCACAGGGATAAACATTCTTTGCTGCTACCTGTCTCTCTGTGGAAACCCTGAGCACATGCACAGTTGTGCTCCAACTAATTGTCTGGACCTGAGCATCTCAGCACTCAAACACAGCCAAACCTCCAGTCACCGGACAGCACCATTCCAGCAAATTCCACTAAACTGGGAGGAGCTGACTCCATTGAAGAGACACCCTGCAGACACCTTGACAAATTATAAGGCTGGGCAATCAGCAACCATATGAAGCTTAACAAAGGCAAAAAATATATTCTGCACCTGAGATAGGGCAACCCTGGCTGTAAGGACAGACTGAGAGGCTGGAGAAGGAATGAAATTTCCCAAGGAACAGGATCTGATGGTTCTGATCAAGAGTAATTTGGCTATGAGTCAACAGTATGCCCTGGCAGTCAAAAGGCCCTACTGCATCCTGGGGTGCATCAAGCATATGGAAGAATTCCTCCACCTTATAAATGTCAATTTGCTACCTACAAGAGCAATACTCTCGTTCTTGTCAACAAAAAAATAATACCCCTGCATCCTGGGGTGCATCAGGCACAGCATCACAGCTGGGCAAGGGAGGGGATTGTCCTGCTCTGCTCTGCTCTGGGGCAGCCTCACCTCCAGAGCTGGGGGCAGTTTTGGGTGCCACAACACAAAGCAGACATTGAGCTGTCAGAGAGTGTCCAAAGGAGGGCCATGAGGAAGGCGAAGGGCCCTGAGGGGAAGCCGTGTGAGGAGTGGCTGAGAGCACTTGGTCTGTTCAGCCTGGAGGAGAGTGAGGGGAGACCTCACTGCAGTTACACCTTCCCTGTGAGGGGAACAGGAGGGACAGACACTGATCTCTCTCCTCTGTGATAACCAGTGACACAACCCAAGGAAATGGCCTGAAGTTGTGTCAGGGGAAGTTTAGACTAGATATTAGGAAAAGGTTCCTCACCCAGGGAAGTGGTCGCAGCACCAAGCCTGTCAAAGTTTCAGTGTTAACGAGAAGCAAATAATTAATGATGTAAGTGTAACTCATTCTCCTGGTGATTGCATTCTATAACTCAAGTTTTTGGCCATGTCCTAGCAACAAGCACAAATATTGTGCTTTATCCAGAGCAAAGCATATGAGTTTGCAAAATGGTAATGTCCTAGACATCAACATAATTCGGACACACACCCTGAGACTCTTTCTATGCAACAAGAGGAGAAATGAGTACACTTATACTTAGCACAGTAGAATGGGGGTCAGGAAACACGACACAGCTTATTTACCTTACTAGCACTCTTCTGCTTCTGTGTGTGGTATATTACCCAGATATATTTTGCTTCATTTTGTTAGGCATTTTTTTTTGTTTGGTTTTAAAAGCATCTTGGAGACAGTTTTTCCACATATTCAAATTAGTGTCTCAACAGGCTGACAACTTCAATATTTAAAATCTTGAGCCCATTCAAAAGCAGCTCCTGGGATCTTCATAAATTTACTACTGTGACTCAACTGGAACCGACAGCATAGTACACAAAAGACAGAATATTTACATCTGAATTTTAGTAAAAGAGAACATGAGGTATGTACATGCACAAATAAGAAGTTAAAGGTATTTCCTAATTCTAAAAAAACCGAGGCAAATCAGTATGGCAAGATCCTGCAAAAGAGCTACACGGATGAGCAACCCACAGAGAACTACAGCTCCAAATCACAATCACATGCATGATCCTGTCATGCGGACCATAGATTCACAGACTAGCTGGGGTTGGAAGGGACCTCTGGAGATCATTGAACACAATCCCCCTGATAAAACAGGCTACCCAGAGCACGATCATGTCCAAACTGGTCCAGGAAGGAGACTTCACAACACCTCTGGGCAGCCTATTCCAAGAAAACTATGCAGCACAGCCTGATTTTTAGATTTTTAGATGTAAACAAGTTGGTTAAAATGGTGAAGGGGTTGAAGGGAAGTGCTAAGTTCCTGATTAGAATTTTGTTTTAAATGGAAAGCTCCAGATTGGTTCAGTAACAATAAAACAGAAGGGGGGAGAAGGGGGAGGATTTATATATAAGAAGAGGTCATGTAGTACACCACATTGAGTTCAAAAGATAAGCAAGACAATGCTTTTTTATCTGGTATAAACAAAAATAATGCCAGCAGTTTGACTGCAAACAAGAACTAAGGAGGAAATTAACCGAAAAGGAAATGCTTACAGCAAACCTCACAAACCTAATGCTAGGTTTTAACCAAAAAAAAATACACTTTGAAGCAATGCTTCATTATTCTTTAGGAAGTGCAAATCAACCATATTCAGATTCAAAACAAGCTTTTGTAAACACTCCTTAACATACAAGAAAACATAGTTAATGAAAGATTGCCCTAATTGCCAAACCGTGACAGATGAATTGTACTCTTCTTTGATAACTCTAAGACCTTCAGACCTCTGAATCATTTGGAGCTTTATTGTAGAAGATAAAATCACAGTTCCACCTTAGACAGGTAAATTGCAGATGATATTTCTACCATGAAAATTAATTATTTCCCCCCTCAGTTTAAAACTCTCTTAGGGACTTAAATCAATAAAGAATCTGATACATATGTTCTATCTTCTTGTTTCCAACGGTTCCACTGTGCATATAAATCTATTGTAGAACCACATTTGCATTTAAAGAGAAACTCCCTTGTGTTTACTATGCACCTGCTCCATGTAAGCCTATCTTCTCTACCTCCTTTGAGAAACAACAGATCTGCCAGAAAGATAGGAACTGCAGATACAATGCTACTACAAGTTCTCCTGCCAATTATCTAAGTACCATTTCCTTCAGTTTAGTTTAGTTATGGTCCTATTCGGACAAGAGTTGAAAAGTATTACTATTTGCCCTTCCAAAACCCAATGTTTCTCAACTTTTTCTAACATATTTTTCATTTTGACAATGAACATATACATTTAAACTGTAAAAAACACTGTATTAGCTAAGCAACACAGCACAGCACTGGCAAAGAGGTTACTTAAAGACTTGCACATGAAAAATATAAACTTTGTTTTATTTGGCATTAATTTTAATTATCATGGCTGGGTAATGAAGGATAAGAATATTCTCCTCTTGACAACTACCTGAAAAGAGATGCAGGTTTATTCTAGTAAAATTGAAATAAAAAAAAATAATTGTTCCCTGCCTCCTTGGTCATGATTCATGGGTTGCCTCTGGAGCTTGATGCACACAAGAGACAGACAAGGGTGCAGATAAAGCTCTGCTACACACCTCATCTAGTCAGCTGAAATGTTTAAACGCCAGATGAAGGCAGTAACTTGCTGCATCCCACAAGGGCTGCTGAACTACTGGTCTTTGTGCTCGTCAGGTGCAGCATCACCACTCCACGACACCAAACAGGGTTGCAAGTACCATCATCCCTGCTCCACTGCCAACAGGAATTTTGTGCTGCTGTTTCAGATGAGTCACCCCACAGGGCTGCCTCTGGCAGCCTGCTCCCCTTTCTTGCCGGCATCTCCTTGCACGTGGAGGCAGCGCTACTTGTGTGTCTCCAGAGGACAGAAGCTATAGCAGCTGCAGCAGGGCTGTCATGCTTTCCCCTTCCTGCTTCTTATCACACAAGTGTCCAAGGACAGAGCTGCTGTGGAAATAGGTCTGAAACATCCTGGAAGAGGATTGTGAGAAAAAGAGCTGTGCCAATCCAGGTGATATTCCACCTCAGGTGTGTGTGGGATGAAGACTTATTGTGCCTATGGAGTCCACATGAGAACAGATTTGAAAAAAATCAGAAAACTGGACAATTGGGAAGCAGAGGGATACTTCATAGTTCTTCAAGCTCTGCTGATGCCCAGTCATCAAACAGCTACAAAATATGTAATATTTGGGATCACAGTTTTGCAATTATGAAAAAAATTACTTATCACTAATTCACAGTACTCCATGAAGGGATTGAATCTTGAAGTGTACCTTCAGTCACCTTTTCCAAGCAGCTCTTTGTAAACTTGGAAGCTGGCCCCAAAGAACTCATAACATACTTACTTTCAATGTTGCTGTCATTAGAGAAAAAACTAAGACAAGCAACTTCTAGCTAATGTAAGCTACCGTCTTCTACAGAACTTCCTTACCTGGAAGACTGCCCATCTCCTTATGCCAAAATGACATAAAAGCATTTTGAATAGCCTGCAGTGGACTGCTTCCCCAAAAAAAGAAGGACTTTTTGTTGGGGAGGATTAGACAGAAAGACCCCACAGATATGATTGCCCCACAAAAGAATGCAAGAATGTAAAACCTGGAAATGANGGTTTTGTATTCTTTACTGGTTGGTTGGTGTCAACCAGAATATTCACGATAGAAAAAGATAAAATGTGATGTAAGAGAGGGTTCGCCCTCTTCGGACGCTCTCTCTCGTCGGGTGACCACGCTTCAGCCGGACTTGGTCAGGCTCACCCCACGAACAATAAACCACGTGTTCTGAAGAGCATCCCTGTCTCCAGAAATCTATCGCCAGACCATCAGATATTCCTTATCTCTTTTTTTTTTTTTTAACAGGCTCCTTTATTTTGGAGGTAACTGTACACTGGGCCAGTCTTCTGATGTAGTTCTATTTTACTCACTTTTTCAATGAGCTACAAATAACACACATGCCTTCTGCAGGACACTGAATCAATGATACAGACCAGAAATCACAAACACCTGAAAAATAGGTGAACTGCTAGTTTAAGACAGTATACGTGACTGTATTAAGCAGAATGGTCAGACTGCATAAGTCGGTCTTTGACACATGAAAACATGCAGAAATTAAGCATACCACACCTTACAAAGGGAGCCTTTTCATTATAGGCCTTTTCACACATGGGCTGTGCTAAGGAATACCTGAAGGAAAGTGACAGTTTTTGTACTGTAACTACAGTGATGAGGCAAGTAACTATTTGACAACTGAACAGGTCAAATTCTAATTGTTTTATTCAGATGAAAAGTGTTTCTCACTGTGCTTGAACTACCTTTTGAGCGACCTCCCCCCAAGCCTGCTCTTGAAACCAGTTTTTCAGCTTACCTGCTACATCTTCAAAATACGGCTCCAGTATTGCACGAGGCATATTTGCAGGCTTAGCAGTATGAAGACAGAAGTGGCTTACCAAGTTCACCAACCATGAGCTCACACATGAGCTAGTTGCAGAGGATTTTAGGGTGAAGAAACTCATGTTTATGGGTGGTAGTAAGGCAACAGGTCATGCTTTTTATGGCTTCCTGGAAGCACATGCAGTGCACATAACTCCTAAATTCAGTAAGGGCAGGACATCATTAAAAGTCTGCTACAGCATGCTGTGCAAGGCTAAATGCATGCACATCATTCAACGTAATTTCTGGCTGCAGGATCATTGCTATTTTCACAAAATATAAAATTATTTTGATTTTCCAATGCTATGATTATGTATCTTTCTCCAGCCATTTAAGTAACAGAAAAGGGTCCAACAGTCAAGTGATTTGCTTCAGAATAATTTTTTAAAATATTTTTCAGTTACCTTTTTCTGTTTGAATGCTGAGGTACAAAAAGAGGCTAAGATGCTAAGATTTTCCATGGAAAATACAGGCACTAGCAGTTTTCTGGTGCGTTTTGGGGTGAGGGGACTTTTTTAGGAACAGTTGTGACTGATTAATGTCTCAGTAAGAGAAGTGGCTTTAAGCCAGCCATTGAAAGTGCTCTAAGGTGATAACACTGACAGTGAAGAAAGACTAAGACTGTTTAGGTGCTGGTTTGTATCCGGTACCAGCAGAACCTGATCCTCGAGCTCTTCTTTATATAAATTACATCTGCTCTCACAAAACACTCCTTGATGCGGGTATGAAAAAGGTTTGATCCCTTGCTGCTGCAAAAACACGATTTTGGATTGACCCAAGTATAAGCCTTGGAGCATGTTCCTACCAGACAACTTGGCATTTATTTCCCCACAGTTACAAACATGCAACTCCTACTTGATTTTCTTCCAGATTTCGGCTTGCCCGGCGGGACAGGAGGGTGCTGACGGCTGGGTGCCCGCCCGGACGCCCGGCTCCGAGCAGAGTGGCGGCAGATCTGCGGCGGCTCAGAGTGTCAGCGGCTTACACTGCGCTACGAGGGGTTGGTGGCGGCACTTCGCACGGCTGACATCGCCTATGTGCTCAGCCCCAGCGAAACCCGCCGCGTTCAGCCCTGATTTCATGCGGAAAGCACTTCCCCGCGGCGGGCTGGCGGGGGCCGGGGCTCGCCCCCCGCCGCCGCTCCCGCCCGCCGCCC
>VZUA01019078.1:118321-134350 GCA_013401035.1 Horornis vulcanius | reverse complement strand
TTGAGATTGATGGTAATTTAACTATATTCATTTTACCTTGTCTTGTTGATGCAGTATCTGCCAACCAAAAGTGAACAGGGCTGGGAAGAAGCCTTCTTTTTAGCAAGTATTCATTAATTCTTGCATAGAAAAAGGCTCATAAATTCTGTTTACATGGTAGTGTCATCAGCAGACTCCTCTATGCACTTCTAAGAGCTCAAGTTTGGGCTGAAAAGGTCAAGCAACAGCTCCTTGAACAGACAAACTTTTCAGGCTATTTTTTTCATTATGTGTTGGTTGGCTTTTGGCATTTTTAGTTGTGGAATCTACCACAAGTAAAAAAAAATTAAAGAATAGCTGGAGAAATGTACTGCTTGGCTGAGCACGCTCATGGGGCTCAGGGCCGGGAAAGCACATGTTTGTCAAGTCTCCCATGCCAGGCTCCCCCTGCTACATGATACTTTCCCTCCTCAGGATTCTCTCTGCCATAGGCACTGATGCCATGGAGGTCAGAAAGAAGCTGTGTGACCAGGTGTACAGCCTTGTCATCCAGCCTGGGGCAGGGAATGTCACCTGTGCTGTCACCTGCGTAAGACAAATCAATAAGGCCACAGCCATTGCCCACTCTGTTTCCAATGGACTTTGTTCTTCTCTCATGTAACCATTACCAACCTTGCCAGCACGCTCAGCTGGTAAGGCCAACACCTCAAAATCAGAGGAAACAGAACACAGGACTTGCACTCTGACATGGCCTGGCTCACTGCCCAGTAATGAGAGCTCTCCACTAAAATTTAAGAGGGAAGGGAGCTACATCATTAAGAAGAGGTCTCTTCAAACAAATGTAACTCCAAACATCTCCTTTTGAGTTTTTGTGGAGGATGGTGTGTTTTCCACAGAAGAGGGTGTGCCCACAGAGCTTTCTTCTTACATTGGCTGAGAGCCATTTCAGGTCAAACAGGCTCAGAATGATGGAGATGCTATGCTGAAAGAAAGGAGAACATTGACAAAACCTCCATTTTAATCAGGGTTCCCTGCTGCAATAAATGGACTAAAAGGCTCTATATAGGAATTGACTGCAGAACTAACTTTAAGTGTTTTTCGTAGTTCTGAACCAGCCCTGGCTTTCTGTATCACTTCTGGCTACCTCTGATATAGGATCATAGAGGGAGGGAAAAGATATTGGTTCTACTGCATGATCTTAGTTCTTTCTAGTATTATTGGATTAATTATTTCCTTATCAAATAGAACTTGTTTTGTACTAGAAATTTATATCAAATTTTTAATTGCTAAAAGGCTGCAGGAGGATTTCAGCAGGATATGAAATTATTCACTTGTTCCTTTGACTAACTGTTGTGTTGGTCACATATTTTCAGAGGTGAATCTTTTAATACAATCTTGACATTTTAACTTTTGGGCATTTTTTTTCCAGCAGGCTTCTAACATGGGGATTGCAGCTGGACATTTATCTTGTGTGCTTAGGGCTTGTCATAATAAACTTCCCAAGAGGTGTTCCTTTCCCTCTGAGATGTAGCAATACAATAAAGTAGATAAGATTAAATTAAAAGTAGAAAATACGTTATCCAAAATATTACAGTACTGGAAAGATATTTTAGAAAGCATTATGGTTATATTAAGCATGTCTTTTAGGGGTAAAAATGTATAAGGCAGATGTGATTCTTCCCATCCAGCCATTACATTTAGAAAGATTTTGTCAATATGTTTGCAGTGCATTGAAAGTAACAGCCAAGGCTGTTTCCAGAATTGTGGAAATACCTCACTTTGCTATTCAGTGGAATTAATGCCCAGGGGGACATGTCACCATTTTTGTCAGCGAGAACTCTTCTCAAATGGAAAAAAAAAATCAATTCTATAATTAATCCAAAATATTTTCACATTTTTCTTGGGGGAAACTGTAAACAGTGGGCAAAGAAAACCATCTCCATCTGGGAGAGAGTAATGTTTTTCAGGGCAAAGGATGTACCTCTGATTTTCATGGAAACCACTGTCAGATTCCAGGCAGAGAGGAAGATCTCTCTGCTACTTATTCAGAAGGCACAAATTAATCTGTAAAGCCCTGCATGTTGCAATAACCCCAAACTTTTGTACAGGTAGCAAGGGCAACTGCTGCTTTTCAGAGAGTGGGAGGTTTGTTTTCTTCACATAGTGCTGTGTAATGTGTTGACCATCTCCACCCCCAGAGCTGATAGTGTTTCATTCACCCCATCCTGGCACGTGTTGTTTCTTACCCTGTTGCACCCCATCAGTGAACTCTGCAGTCATGCAGTGTCTGGCACCATCAGTGATACCGTCCTTTTCACTTAAATCCAAAATAATAATGTGTTTGTCGGTGACACCTTTGTGGCATCTCTCACCTTGAGCTGCAGTCTGTACACAAATGCAACACTCGTAGCTACCAGGGATAAGCAGATGTTAGGTCACTGCTCATCTCTCTCATTAAGGCAATTAGTGACCTGTAGAAGATGATCAATCAGGGATTTTATCCATCTCGATGCCGGTGTCTGGTTGCCTGTACTGAAGGATTCTGTTTACAGTCCAGTTCTTAATTTCTCCCATTCCTGCTCATCATTATTATTATCCAAAGTGCCTTTTTGCTTCTGTTAGCAAAACCAGAATCCCCCATGCCTCAGTTTCAGCAGCTAATGTCCACAATAGGGGCAACTGATCCAGCACAGGAGTTAAATATAACTGTGTCTAGTGTAAGGAGAAGATTTAATGGGAAATGGTTGGCATTCTTTCTTCCTAAAGGCACGGAGAGGGAGGGGGAAGAGAGAGAGAGAGAGAGAGAGAGAGACGTACAAACACAGACACACACACGCATCCCATAGTGAGGGCAGGAGCAGAGAGCAGGCAAGGCAGAGAGGGAGAGAGGGGAGAGAGAGAGCCCCAAAGCAGCCCTGTGCCTCTGAGCTGGGATCTGCCAGGGCAGAGCCAGCATGCTGGTCCTCAGCCCGCTTGTCCGGGGATCTTACCTGCTGCTTTTCTTCTGCTTTGCTTTGTCTCAGACTGCGTACGCTGACAATGTCTTCTCACTTTCAGCAGGTAAATTGCTTTAAGTCATTACTTTTCCTTGCTTGGAGCACTCTGCACTCTGATTCTTGCACTTTCTGGTGATTGGGAGCACAGGAAAAAAAGACAAACTCCAAACTGCAGATCTTGGCTGAGGGATTTTGCATTGCAGACCTGCTCTGCCACACGCCAGGACATTTTGTTGCTTGGTCAGTTTTGCTTTTTGCTTTATAATTTCTGGTTTTAAACCCCTCCCTTCCCTTCCCCATGAGAAATAATGGGCAAGATCCTCAGCTGTTCTTTTTGAACACTGCTTTTTTCCATTGGCCTCTGTGGTGCTGTGCTAATGCATGGATCTGGCCCAATTTGTTTATTACTTGCATGTCTGCATGTTTCTTTCTATTTTGGATGAGTTTAGGTAGAATACAGCAAGGGAAAGAAAATGAATCTCAATGTATATCTGCTTCTATAAATAAAGCCCTGACCTCAATGAGTGCTGCTGGAGCCCGACTGGATGTTAGCAGAATAAACATCATCTGGCTCTGGCTATGACACTAACAAATACTCGGATGGCTTACATAGCAAACAAGAGTCCACTGCATGGAAAATCCCTGCTAGGCAAAAACAAAACAAATTAGTTCTCAGCTGAGCCAGGGCACTGGAAATCCCTCTTAATAGACTTTACAGTTTCAGCAGCAGGACTTTCCTTCAGTCACGTTCTGTGCGAAGGAAGGGGAAAGCCGCTGAGAGCTCTGACTCCATCTTCTTTGAGGAACTTTCACCAATTTATGGCAAATTGCTGTCTCCCACCTTCTGTCTGTTATTCTGTAGCAATACAGATGCTTCTAACTAATGTCCTGTGTTTCCTCAGTGTCAGATTTGAGATGGTTCAACTGAGGTTGGTAGGTCAGGGCCTGCTATACCTATAGATCCTCCTCATGGCTTTCACAGTGATCAAAGAGGTGTGTATTTAAGTCTGTACATAAAATCAGCCCTAGACATGCACCTAAAGGCACACAGCCTTTCTTCCTCTCAAATCCCTCTGCTGTACCCATGGAGCCAGATGGTTTACATTCAAGCTCTCTAAGACACTAAAAAGCCTTTAAATTTGTTACCATTTTTTTTTTTTTTGATTGGGATGTGCTTTTTCAATTATGTTGAGGTTAGTTAATGGTAAGGTTCAGGAATCACCAGGATTTATTTTCTCTGATACACTTCAAATTGTTTTGCAATAACATCAGACCTCAAAATTTGTTTTGAAGAACATTATGTTTCTTTGACATTAGTAGATGCCACATAGGCAAACAAGAATGTGACGTTTCTGTTGCCTTCTCCCGTGGCACACACCTGTGTGTCTACAGAAGACATTTGAGCTGTCCTGTTAAGAAATAACAGTTCAACAACCTGCCCCTAAGAAGAGGGAAGACCTGTTATCTCTGCTGAAACCATGGTAGAAGAGGCAAACATGAAGGAAAATGCCATAGCTTGCTCTTTGTAGTGGAGCATTTTCCACAGGGCAGTCCAGGGGTCTTGTCTGCAAAGACCCCATTGGGCAGATCCCCACCCCACAGTCTGCTTCATGGCAAAATCCCACACTGTTCTTCTGGCCAAGACACTGAAAATCACCTTTATACCCAGCAAGCTCTTAGTGAGGCTCCTGTCATGTATGTATTGTCAATGTTTGCTTGATAATATGTGGAAAAAGTAGCAGCTGGCCAAAGATTCTGTCATAATCCCACAGCTGCAGGGCTGGATTAAGAGACATACCTGTGTGTCGTTGTTACTTGCTAATCAGGGCTATTTGGTATTGAAAATTATATAATAAGGGATTCCTTTAGTGCTTTGGTTGCATCTACTTTGTAAGAAACTTCTAAGAAAAAAGCAGTTAGCTCTGATTTTTCTGGTAGAAATCTGACATTGGGCACAGAAGATGAATTAATTCCATTTACACTAAAGGTGAATTAATTCCACTTACATTCTCAGCTATTTTAGTGATTTCTCAAATGTTCTCTGACTGTCAGCTGAGTCAATTACTTGTATTTGGCACCAGGTTTTCACATTTAATGAATGATTTTAGCATTGCACTTTCAAATTCTGAAACTAATTCCATTTAGCAGAGAGGATGTTCTTAAGCAATCACTTGTCTTTCTTGTAGCTGGAAAAAACATTTGGGTATCTTCCAGGTATGTCTGAAAACTTCTGGCGCAAAAGTACTTTTATCTCTGTCCTCACACATCTTTGTACAGCAACAGGTCACAAATAAAAGGGCTTACAGGACACAAAGCAGTAACTAGAAAGCAAAGGGGAAACAGCCTGGAGGGTGGAAAACTGTTTGTACAATAATTGAGGAAAGAAGAATAATCTGGATCTTCGTTTTCTGCCAACCCCACCTTAGAGTCCCATCAGCATCAAGCAACAGTGCATCCTTGTTTCTAGAAGTATTTTGAGTGTCATGCCAGCTCCAGAGAGTTGAGTCTCATGGTGCTGAAGCATCATTTCTAGAGAAAATATTCCAGGGAATAATATTACAACATATTATGACAGCATGTGGCTGTGGTTCCACATGGCAGCGAAGACCCCCAGGATGGGTAGCTCAGCCCCTGGAGACAGCAGGTTATTTTCAGGGTTACCTGTCATATCCCACCCTTACACTACTTGTGTTTGTGGTGTCATTTACATCTGTTTTTCAGAGCTCTGCCCTACTGAGGTTCCTGAACTGCTGCACTCACATGATGAAGGCATGAGTTCTGTAATCATTTTTGGTAGGGCTACATGAACCAGTCTGCACCTTGTAAGAACCAGCCTGAAGGAAGCCACCTTCCAAATTCAAGTAGTAGAAAGACTCTCTTCCTCTCCTCCTCATTCCTTCTCCTCACCTTTACTGCTCATCCAGACCCAGGTTTCACAGAGAGATGGGACAATTTTTAAATTATCAGAAGCATCTGAAGAAAAAAGAACTGCATCTCAGTATTTCTTGCCTTTTATGCATGCTACAAGTGCATCCCTTGATTTAATTGACTTTTACAGTCAATACTGATTCATAGTCCTTTGGAAATATTAGGGTGGATCAGTTTAAAAGAACTCAGTGGGATATCAGAACACTGTTGGCAGTATTCCTCACACTTTCTTTGCCTTTGTCCTGTTATTTTCCTGAAGAAAAGGAACATTATATCTCACTGGGCATTAGGTTCATCCTCTTTGAGTCAGGAAGGTGTAATATCTGCCACCAGACTTGGTGTAGCAGAGCTGCAGAAAAGAATTCGCTTTTCTTGTGGACAGACACTGTTGGAGCCACGGTGATGGACAAGGTGGGCTGGGAAGAGGAGCTGTGTGGGGTGACAGCCACGGCTGGGTAGCACAGAGAAGGGGCCTTGGGAGCCACTGAGGTGCTGTGCTGTGGGGAGAGGGCATTGTGCACTGGTGAGAGAAACAGCAGGAGAGAAAGGACATCACAAACAAGGGTGATTCCTGACATTGAGGGAGTTGGGATCAGGGCTGTCTTTCTATAAAAGGAATATCTGACCCCATCACCAGGGTTTGGTTTTCTTTTCCCTGCAGGAACCCTAACTATTGTCATAGTGGACAGCAAAGATGACAGGTGGATGTATTTTGTTTCTAAAGAGAGTAATTGTAAATATTTATTTATGTAAAATTGCAAGAGAATGACTTATCAAAGTGTTTGCAGGAGAAAGAAAGTTGCAGAAGGAATTTTAAACAAGATTAAAAGTAAAAGCTTGAAGACTCTCAATAGGGAACAGCCTGAGCCTGCTGGGAAAATAGCCCAAAGGGGGACTAGGAAGCAAAAATATCAGACCAGAGAAGGAAGCCTGGCTCTGCTTTGTAAAGTCAGCATGAGCCCAGGAGGTGCTGAGCATCCTGGTACCGTTGGTTAGTGGGTTCCTTATGGTCAGTGGGTTTCTCATGGAACAAACATAAGCAGGAAATCTGCAGTTAGATTAAAATTCCTGATGGAAATGAGCCACTGGCAAAGGCTACACCTTCTTTAGAATGAGAGTATCATTGGCCATGAGAGGGCAGTCACCTAGCTGTGGAGCTGAGTAGTCAAACTTCTTGGGGCAGGATGTTTGAGATTTTTTTGTTTTGTTTGTGATTCATACAAACCTGAAAGGGACCCACAATATTCTTTCAGTAGATTCTCTGTTCAGCTTCAGCGAAGAAAATAACCTTGGGATTGGCTGTCTTAACTTGTTAGCCCAAATGGTAGCTGGAAAGGTAAGCCAAAAGAAGGAAGGCATAGTGGCTACCCTTCAAAGCTGATAAAGAAGACAGTTCCTGAGCAGCCTATGGGGAAAGGCTTGGACTGATAGCAAATTAACAGCATAGTGTGGTGTGATTACTGTTGCTTCAAGTAAATGGGTCTTATAAATAAGCAGAGTTAAAAACTCCTGATATGACCTATCTGTATATTCATATCTGTGGCAGATATGACCTGTGAAAATCCCAAACTGGGTGTCCTGCTCAGGTCAATGCAGATGATACTCAGGAAAGAAATCACCTTAGGACTCACAGACCTTCTCTGGTGGTGTATGCTGCAACACCTGAGCTGTGTAAGGTGAGAGCAGAGCAGCCACACTGGTGCACAGCCTGTCCGTGGCTCTGTGCCTGCATCCACCTTCTCATCAGCAAGGGCAAAGGGAACACTGATGTCATCCACAGTAGCCAAGATCCCCAGGGATGCTCTGAAATTCACAGTAAACCAGTGAGTAGGAGCCCACTTGATCCTGTGGGTGAGGGACAAGGAAAGGACATCAGAGGCAGTTCAGGAGGTTGGGCGTTTGCCTTGCAGCAGTTAATAAAAGTCAGAAGAGGACATAGCCTCTAGTGAGGAAGCTGCAACCTGTTTGCAGCAAAGCTCTTTAAGTAGAGCCCTGATCTTGTGTGCAGGAGAAGAAAGAGGCTTCTGACGTGTCTATGGCATTACTGGTTGACAAGGTGCTTGTCTTGTCAAAAAAGTTCAGTGATAATGCAGTTGAAGGGAAAGGTTTCAGTGAAATGCTGTTGAAGTTGAATATCATGACATTCATTTGGGTTGTGAAGAAGTTCTCCAGCTGCCAGGGACAGAGGCCAGTACAGGAGCTGAGGCAGTGCTTGTTTGGCTTTCCAGCAAAGGAAGCAGAAACTGATCTGGAGGTTTTTCTATAACCTAGGAATGCTTCCGACAGGCAGCATTTCCCAAATGGCAACCTCAGCTGAAAGTGATCTGCAGCTGACCTGGAGATCAGCTGGTCCATGCTGTACCATTGCCATGAATGAGGATAGCACTGTCTGTAGCATGCTGGTGGATACTGGATTTTTGTTATGAGCAGACTGAAAGGTGGAGGCTTAAATTCTATCACAGCAAAGCAAGCTGTTTCAAAGTCAGGTGTTTTCATTGAAAGGATAGAAGCTCCACCAACAAGCAATCCAAAGTGCTGCAAAATCAGTTTAGTCCCCATGTAGCTGTGGACAGATGGTGCTTGTAGGCCTCTGCCTTTAGTACAGACAGTTCATTTGTGGCTATGTCAATAGTACCAAACCCCAGCACAGGAGGGGAACAGTCTGTGACTTCACATTTCAGCATCCTTGCATTTGACAATCTGTTTCCTATCAGACACTGAGGCTTCCCATGGCTGAGCTATTGGCATAAGCACCAGCAATGTGACTGCAGCAAAAGAAACTGCTAATCTTAGTTAAATCTATAGAAAAGCACCAGTTGTGTTTATACAGGAGGACATTTGTTGTCACAATAGACCCTGTATCCCTGCAGTCTTTAGGTCCTGGTGCTAGGATGGTGTGTGGCTGCAGAATCAGCTGTGCAGCACAGCACTCAGCCAGGACACATCTGGGAGATCTGTCATGTGCTGCAGCCTAGAAGGTAGAAAAGAACAGGGCAGGACCTTCAAATCTAGGGGCAATTGTTAGAGGAGATCAGAAATAAACAAGAGAGGAAAAACTCCACAGGAATTAACAGGTATTCCACACATATAGGTGTTCTATTTCTTCCCTTCTCCCCTCCAAGGAATCATCCCTTTAATGGAAAGGAAATTGTGGGGACTCTTTCTGTAGTCATGCAGCTGTGATGGTAGAAGAGCATTTGGGAAGACAAGATGGGTGTTGGAAAACCACAGAGGAGAACTAAGACACGGGGAAGAGGTTAACCATTTTCCTCAGGAGCTAGCAAGAGGGTATGGATAAATGCAGGCTTCTGCGGAATGCACACAAGTAAAGGCAGTGCCACAATTTCAGTTTCCTTCTACCCAGGGAAGTAATTACAGAGTATTTTCCTCAGCTTCTTCGAATTACAAAGTTTTTTTACAATTTTTTACAATACAAAGTCAATATATAGTTGGGTTTTTTGGTTAAAGGCAGAAAAATAAAGTTGGCTGGCCTGGGATTCTGTTGTGGTTAGGGAGTAATTAGGAATTAATCTCAAATTGATGGCAACAAACTTTCAAAGAAGAATTGACAGGCTTTTCTCTGAAGAATTTTTGAGCACACAGCAACACCCACAGTCTCATAGGGATTGTCTGGGACTGTCTGAGCATATGGTGGAGCAACATCAAAGTCAAGTACATGTTTGATCTATGCCAGCACTGACAGATTATGATCTTGCAGTTGCAGAAGGGTGGAACTGGTGTCTCTCAGCTTTGTTGCTGCTGATCTTACACAAAGTGGAAGAGGACTGTGTGAATGATACACAGAAGTCTTTCAGAGCTGACACAGCAGCCACCCTGCTTTAATCTTTGGGGCTTCAGGCTCTTCTACAGATCATGCTAAATTCTTAGGTTTTAATACTCAGAATATTCATACTATTGCTCTGGTGTGACAAGCAGTTGAGTTTTATGATCTGGTTTATAAAATGATTGAGATGAGATATTGTAATTCAGCAGATTGGATTTCTATTTCTGGTACTGTAATTGAGCTCTCCCTGGACTTGCTTAACTTCTTTGTACCTCAGTTTCTCATGCACTGATGGGGAGTGCATAGAATTGTCAACATTGTTCAGCAGTGTCTAGAGCTCTGCAGTTCTGCAAGTGAAAGGCAATAGAAGGAAAATTGCACAGAATAGCCCTGTCATGGTTCTTGGGATTTATAAGACGTAGGTTTATTTTACAAACCCATTTTATAAGCCACCAAAGTGTTACACCCATTAGATTTTACAGGGATTTTTCATTGTTTTGTGAAACAGACTGCAGAGCCAAGACAAGCAAATGCTCCTCTCTCTCTCCCTGTACTGATCTCAGAATTTTCCTTCTGCAATCAGTCTGAGAGAATAGTGTATAATCTGGCATACATATTGTCCTCATACATGCACATACACACAGATAAAATGTCTGAAATGTTTACATACAGGGAGTAAAATGCCTTTCCTTTGCTTAAAAATCCCACAAGGCTCTTTCCTTTGCTCTCCCACATCTTGCCGTGTCTGCAGTATTTTCTGGGGCTGACCTCAGAGGTGCAGCCACCCCTCACTCCCCAGCCAGGCTGCCAGAGCTGCTGAGAGACGTGGGCTAAATGTTAGGTGGGGATGGAGGACAGAGTGTCCTTGCTCCTGGGGCCAGGTGAATATCCAGAGCCGCCGTCCAGGCAGCGCGCCAGGATCATGCTATTGTCAAGCTTTGGGAACACTGACTGATTTTTAAATACTTCTATTTATTTTTTGACAGTTTCTGAGTGTGTATCAGCTGGTAAATTACTGCTGCCACAGCCTGTGGTTCTTCAGAGATTAAAAATTGAGCACTTTCAAATTTTTATGAGATTTTTCTTGACTGTGCTAGGTTAACCTTTAGAACTTAGTGGCCCTTTCCAGCCTAAAGCATGCTATGATTCTATTAAAAGAAACTTGCAATGTTTCATCTGGATTTCTTTGTTTTCTAAAATTAATTGAAGTAATTTCTGATGTGCTTTGTTCTGTTTCTTCAAGAGTCTGAAGCTCATCTTAAGCAAAAGGAAACTAGTAGGGGCAAGGGAGAGCTGCTGCTCTGTGTCCCATCTTGTAACTCCCACAGGAATTTCATGGGTCACCACCTCCTCTACACAGACACCATTACCTAAGCTTGATATATTTCTTTGACATATTTAATCTGGTTTACAGGAAAGGATATATTTAGGCCATCAGCTATAAGGTCCAAGTTCAAAAATGTACTGAGACATGCAGACAATTCACTAACTTGACTGTTCAACCCAGCTCCAAACACAAACTGTATTCTCATCTCTGCTTATATGTCCTTTAAGCACACTTTGGGTCAAAAATTTCATAAAACACATTTTAAAGAAGCATATATTGGTAATGCTGGCACTTATCTTAGGCATTTTGAAGGAGAGCTTAAAACCTGCACCTGCTCTGTAAATAAAGGCACCTTTAACAAGGTCTTAAACTTTCCTAACTTAAGAGGAAAATGTGTCCTGGTCGCTTGCAGTAGATGTACAGACTGGAGCTGGGTGGCTGCTGCATGTGGTGCTCTGCTGTCCTTGCAAGGAGGCTGAGAGAAGCCTGAATGAATGACAACAAAGCAGATGAAAGGCTCAGTTTCAGTTGGACAAGCCCACATTCATTAACTGGCTGGTCTGCCCAGCTTGTTTATAATTAATTCTGAGTGCCATCCGAGTGGGGGAGGCATCTGTGATGGGTGTCAGCCGTCAGAGGGCTCCATCCAGCAGAGCCCTGCCTGTCACAAGCTGGGCAAGCCACCAGCCCTGCTGTCAGGGTGAGAAGACTTTGGATAATAGCTCAGCTTCCCGTCAGGGCTTGCTGGATCAATGTGGTCATAAATAGGAAGGGAAACACATGTTAAGTAGCCTTCTCCTTTCTTGTCCTTTCCTCCTGGCGTTCAGCCTACAGCTTTGTGATTATAGGATGAAAGTCACTTCCATGGTTTATTTATGATTTTTCTCAATGAAATCTTGTAAATCTGACTTGAATCCAGGGCAGAATATCTCTGGTATTTCTGTTGCAGCTGTGGGGTTGAAGATTCCTCTAGGATCTGCCCTAGGAGGCCTCACAGACCTCATACGAGCCCCACTCCAGGGGACTCAGTCTGGTTGAAGGCTTCTCTCTGGCTCTGCATGGTACCATCTTGAAAAAGAGTTCCCAAATTGCAGCTACGGTGACAAGAAATCCACAGGAACAAAAGGAAACATCACACTTTATCTAAAGTATGTTGTTTTCTGAAGCTACCATTGGCAGTATACTCATAGATTTATAAAGTCACTTTCTTGAACTGGATTAACTTATAGCCTTGACCATAAAAATAACCTGAGAATGTAAATAATTTCTATTTCAAAGGTGACTATTTTAATTTTTATGTTCTTTGAAAACAACTGCTTCTTGGACAAATCCTAAAAGGATTTTTTCGTCTTGCCTTTTTTTTTCTTTTTTTTTTTTTTTAATTGAATATGTTCTTTGGCATTGAAGTTGTTGAAAGATCAGCTTCTGTATGACATATGTAAACGCATGCTCTGTGTAGGCAGGGTCTTCATATTTCACAGAAAACTGTGACAGTCCTATTCTTGGGCTGAGATTTTTTCCACTGATGGGGACTGGAGTATTCTGAAGCTGTGTTTAGCAAACAAAGCTAACCTGGAGCCTAAAAATATGCACTGCATTTGCAGAGAGCCTGTAAGCCTGCCAAGGTAACCCTTTTGTGATATAAATCAAGGCAATACTGTAATGGTTGTACATCTTCGACCTATTGCAGTTACTGACAAAATCCATACCAAAGAAATGTGGTGCTTACTGGAAGATCAGATTATAGCAGTCATACCTGCAGCCCCTTTGTGAGTTTTGGTTTGGTTTTGGTTTTTTTTTGCTCCTTCTGCCATCATATCACCTGTCATACCTGAGTAGGGAAGGTTCTTGGTTGTAGAGGCAGTCTTTTCTTAAATATTTGCTTTACAAATACACCTTCCAGAGCATAGCCAGGGTTACTGATGGAGCCCCCGGAATATTAACTACCCAAGTCATTACATAATTGATACCAGTCCTATATAGCAATATCTTTACTATTAATGGTGTATAACTACTTGGTATATAATAAGTGTCTATTAGAATTCAGTATCTATCTATAGTTATAGCATCTATTAGTAATAGTATCTAATAATATCTATAGTAATAGTATCTATCACTGTCGCTGGTGGTTGGATTTTGCTTGTCTCCACAGTGAGATCAGTACATGCTATCGCTGTTCATACCAGCAAAGCCAGAGTGGGCTTCAACCTAACTTGTGTTACAGTAGCATAAGGTGATAAAGACTGAAATCAGGGGCTATTTTTTTACCATCTCAGTTAAGTATGGTGTTTTTCACAATAAAGCTCTTCCATGGATTTTCAGGCTTTTCTTCTAAAAAGGAGAATCCAAATTTTTTATAACCCAGGACTGGAATTTACTCATGAGGATGTGATAAGTATCATATTAGAACTATAGGTGTACATCTATATTTAGTCTTATATTTGCAAAATATTTAAAGAACAACACTTTTTTTTTTTTTTAAGTAGCAGTACAACTGCAGTAATGTAAACCTTCTTCTGCAAAAAAAGAGTTGCTGGTAATGATCTCTTAGCAGCTAAGCCACGTAAGGCTAGTTTTGATATTCTTATTCTTGTTGAATGATAATAATACTACTGAAATTTTATCTAGACTGTGAAATGAGGTGATACTAAGAAAAATTATATTGGATTGTGGCCTAGAATAAAATAATTATCACACTTTATACCCTGTTAAATTACAAGCTGTCCATAACCTAAATAACTATGCTTTTTTGTCCCAATGCAATATGTTCAAATACAGTCCTGAAACTCCAACAACCACAGAAGTTGTGTGTTAAAAATTGAAACATTTGTTTACAGCAGCATAAGGGTGACTTAATTCAGGTTAAGCCAATATAAAACTTAGCTCTTCATATATTTGTATTTTATTACTTGTAAGTGCTAGAGACAGGTGACTCATACCTCTGTTACTTTTTAAAAGACATTGGCGTTTTCAGAATGTATTTGAAGCTTTAAATTAAACAATATACCTATTTTTTAGTAAATCTTCTGCCTTTCTCTTAAATTGAAATTTTTGACTGAGTTTCAAACTTGTGAGGAAAAGCTGAGAAAAAGTCTCCATTATGGACCCTTCCAGAATTCAATTGACTTAGGTCTCAAAGGTTTCATCACAAATAGTGTTTTAATAGAGAAAAAAAAATCTGGATGACATGAACTACCCCTGAATGCTGCTAAATCCCACTCCTCTGGGCAGCTCTTTTCTGTGCATCAGGACTGAGAAAATGCTGTCCCCATTAATATGGAAGGGTGGAACTGAGGTAATATATTTTCTAAGACATTTGAAAAACTGAAAGTAACTCTGTTCTTCCCTTACCTTGAGATGTGACTAATACCCAGCCTGCAATCCATTTGCACACAAATGTAGCAATTTCATCAGGTTTGTCTTCCCAGAAACTTAATTTAGAGATTTTCTATTAATACCAGATACTTCACCATAGGCTTTTCTTCTTGGCTCCCTGCCACCCTTCAGTTCACACACACCCATTCCAGCTGCCACTAGCTAGAGGAAGAAACCAACAGGCATAAATAAATATTTGCTATCCTTGGCAAAACTTTTGAAGAAGGCTCTCACTCTGATCAGAGATGTATTTCCCAAGAAGCAAACAAGATTCAGGGGAAAAAATACAGTGTATAAATGCATCACCTTGATCTCTTCCTTTGTGAATTTTGGTCACAGTTTCTTATATTTTGATGGAAATTTACCTCTTAGAAAACATAAAATACTCTGCCAAACACAACTGAGGTCCTGTCTTAACAGTCGGTCGGTGACAAAGCTATCAGCTAAGTTTGGGTTGTGGGGTATTTCTTCTTAGGGATGATGCACAAATCAGAAATACAGCGACCTGGTTGCAGTTCCAGAGGAAATACAAGTAAATGTGTTGTGGAACAGCTTTGCACTTCCCACTTATCTCAGAAGTGCCTAAAGTGATTCAGTTCACAGGAAGGTGATGGCCAACAGCACTGAGTGCTTTCCTGGTGGCAGGGGGGCTGTAGCAGGGACCAGAAAATGCTATCTGCAGGACCAGAAGATGCTATCTGTTGCAGATATCTCTTGCAGATATCTGTTTTGGAACAGAGGGTAGAGAAAACAATAAATGTTTGATTCATTTTCTGATGTTACCTATCTGGAATTTTCGAGGTTCTGGCTGTGTCAGAGCCACATTTAGAGCTTAAAACTCTGCATAGCCCTCAGCACAAGAAGGAACTTAGAGACTTAAGGGTCCACCGGGTTTCTAAAATCCCTACTTGGATTACAGCATACAGGAATATGTAATGCATACAGGATCTAGGACAATACTGTGAAATGAAAACTTCTCTTATTCTGTAAGAAATGATTGTGCTGTTCAAGACAACAGATGAGTGTTTGTATTGAACAGATCTCCCTTGTTTGGAGCAGAAGAAGCAGCTCAACTGCAGAGCGTGCTGCCTCCTTGGCCCTCCTCCACCGCCCCTCTTCCCACCACCCTACTTCAGGCACAGCTGGAGCACTGTAAGTGTGGCTTTTACTTCTTTTACATGAATTTTAATGACAGAGAATGAAACATCCTCTCAAGCACTGCTTCATGGTGTCACTCAGCAAACCTGCCTGGCTGTGCTGATATGGCTCTGTGAGGAAAATCACACAGCATCCCAGACTGGGGCTTGAGGTAAATATCAAACAGATCAAGGAATGAAATGAGGCTGGATTTGTTCCTGCAGTTAATTCAATTAACTTAAAATATTTTCCTTAGTCTATTTTGAAACCTTCTTAGAGTAAGGCAATCCTGGACCAGAGGAAATGGCAATGCAGTAAACCAGTAAGGACAGAAAGGCAACTTTCCATCCTGCACAATGATTTCTGGGTATAGATATATATGTCCTGCTCTGCATCACATTTGCCTTACCTAGTAGGTGAAATGAAGGTCCTGAAATCCTCCTGTGGAATCTATTCCCCACCATTTCATTTTGCAGGAACACATATGTGTTCGAGATGCTGGT
>VZUA01019078.1:70762-114682 GCA_013401035.1 Horornis vulcanius | reverse complement strand
TTAGATTTGTAAGGGTATTACTTCAAGTGCAATTCCTCCCATGTATATCCTAAGGTAAAAAGAAATAAATAAGATAAAATTTAGTTCTGACTCTAATAGGGTGCATTGATTTTCACTACTGAAAACCTAAAACAACTCTACTGACTAAAATAATTGGAGTAATTTGTGTCTGAGGATAGATTTTGCTCCTATTCATGTACAATTTGATTACATTTTGGTCAGTGTAAGGTGGTCAGGATCCAAACCTGGAGTGAGGGGTTTTACAGTGAATCTAATGCTTTTCTGATGCAGTCTTAGTAATTTAAAAGTAAAAGGTGATCTGTGAACCAAATCCTTCTAGAAATAAAACTGTTTACTGGTGGTTTTTTTCTGAGAAAGGTTTTCAAGATATCCCATGATTAAGAAGAGAGGAGACTCAATCTTGTTTAACAGAGAGAAATATTTTCAGAACTCAGAAATGGTGGCAATCTTCCACGTCCATCCCATCCTTTAGAGCCCATCCCACGTGTTTTGTGCTACTTCCCTTACCACCCCTTGGGCTGATCTCTTTTGCCAGCTGATGTGGTGTCTCCATGTCCTGGTTGCTAATTCTTCAGGACTCTGGTGACTTCTCATCTTTCATTCGCCCCAGGCTTGTTTTTCTTGCAGGTTCTCCTCATTTATGGGATTCCCCTGCCCTTCCCATGTCAGTCCAACTCTCCATCCTGCCACTCCAAACCTGGTGTTTGGAGGCCACATTCAAACACAACCCCCAACTCCTCAGGTGCCAGGAGACACATACAGGGTCAGGGGCTGATGGAAGACAAGCACCTCACTAATGCAGTTTAATAATAGCGTTCATGTTCCTCCCTAGGGTCCACAAGGAATTCCTGGTATAATGGGACCAAAAGGGGAGAAAGTAAGTGTCTGTTGTTATGCAGTTTTATGTGTTTTTGAGGAGCAAAGAAGCAGGGTAGGGTGTTCACTCTTTTCTTTGTCTGTTTAGTGAATGGTGGGCCTTATGAATGGAGGGTTTAGCTTTTGTTTTGAGTTTGTAAAGCTATAAACTGGCATGAAGCTATAATTTAAAACTCAGTCTTTCTGTGTTCATTTTCAGTCTTGAAATATATTTTATGTCTTCCTGTGACCTCTGTTTAGGGTATGCTTTGAGAAAGCATCTCAGGTGCAAAAGTCAGTAATGTCACTGACCCAAAGGCCTTTGAGCTCCCTGTCCCTCTGGGAGGACGTGAGGAGCAGAGCTCTCCCATGCAGTGTGAATTGTATGGGATAGCTCAGGTATTAAAGCTGCCTATATGTTAAATTATGTTTCCAGATGTGCAAAAATTTATTCCATAATAATGCCTAATGATGCCTTGTAGTTGAAGATGAGCACCTAACTGTGTGTTTTGTTATACAAGGTGTTGACTGTAGATTTAGGGCTGAGAGCACAGGAAAGACCAAGGAGCTCCAATACAGAAATTCTTCTCATTTTACCTCTGTAAACACAGTCTTGAGCACAAAGATATTCACAGTGTTTTGTTTGGTGGTGTTTGTTTGTTTGTTTGTTTGGGGCTGTGGGTTTGATTGTTTGTTTGTTTTTTAATAGAAATGCATTAATGCACTGAGTTAAGAGCCACTGTACTTCATGTGGTGCCTATAAGACTGACATATTCCTTTCTCTGGCAGGGGGAGATTGGCAGGCCTGGAAGAAAGGTATGAACAAAGGTGCTGTCTCAGAAATTCATCTAATATTTAATTGCAGCTCTCAGACAGGGATGCAGACAAGAGACAAGAAAAATGAGCTAATGTTGAAGTTGAGCCTGTTGGTGCTTCTGTCACTGGCACCCAGAGTGGATGGAAGGGATCCTCGGGTGCAGGGCTGGAGAGCTGCCCCAGGTGGCTTGAATTTGACAAATTCAATATAAAATAATAAAAGCACAGAGAGAAGCCAAAGAGTGGGACATTACCTGAAGTGTCTGTGTGGACAGGGAAAGCAGATTATGGAGCTATTATAAAAGGTGTACCAATAAAACCAAACCCAAAGCAAAACCAAACTGTTTACTCTTCCAAAGTCTAAACAAGGCTCAGCCAGATACCCCTGGAGGAAAAACCATTAATGATTACCCTTCCAGAGCTCTGGCACCAATGCAATATGCTGACTACAATCCTATGCTTGGTGACATATGATCCTTGATATATCGTCAAAACTATGTGCCCCTACATGTGATGAAACAGAATATGTTATCTCAGTCACTAAGTACATCCATTTAATGTAATTAACTTTAAAGAAGACAGAAATGCAGGATGAAATAAGAGATATGCAGGGGGTGGTCACTAACTAGAAAAGAAGTACCCTTCTAATAATACACCAAGGATTTTGATACCAGCTACCAATCAGTAATTCAAATAAATATAAAGCACATAAACAGAAGAAGTAATTTTCTTCAATCTATTTTCAAACGCCCTACAGTAAACAAAAAATATTATTAATACAAATTCAAGGATTCAAAACAACAATGTCTTTGAGAGAGTAACACACCAAGCTACAAAAAAAGTGCTAAACTTTAAACACACTACAAAAACACTTACTCTTCTGACAAAATAAAGTAGGTTCTGAAAGAAAGTTGCTCAGGTTGGAAATAAAACTGCAGAGCTCTTGTTAAAAGCTGTCTGGCCCGTGAGAGTTCACTCTTGGCCCTGAATGTCACGGTGACATTTCTGAGATCATATTGTCAAGCAGTGTAGTGCAGTGGAATAGCATTTATCTGCAGCATTTTAGGTGATATTCAAAGAGTGATTTACAGGCAGCAATTAAAACAGAAATAGCTGTATGTACATAAGTAGTTATTGCTGGTCATACAGTAGTTAATAAAGAGCAATTACAGCTAAATGTAGGAATGTTCAGAATAAGGACCATAGTAATAGGAATAGTTAGTTAAAGATTTGGTTCTGCTCTCAACAGAAATTGGATTTGTATGGATATAAGTACACGTAGGTCTTTTTATCCCCTGTCTGCAGTAGTGACCTGTGTAGGGATGGTGTTTTATGAATCATTGTGATCAATGTTTTCTGTTCAAGGGCAGACCAGGTCCCCCGGGTGTCCCTGGGATGCCAGGACCGGTAGGATGGCCTGGACCTGTGGGACCGAAGGTAAGATTAAGATTCACATGGGACAAACTGTCCAAAATCACAGTCTGAACAGAAGAGTTGTCTTGGGAAATCTTTAAATAGCTGCTTGCAGGAGGGTGGGAAGCTGTAGTAGTGCAAGGACACTCTGTGCTTGTTCCCTTTCTTACACTGCTCTGCAAAGTCCAGGATTAGGTTACTCCACCTTCAGTCCAGATCCCTGTAGCAATTCTTAAGTGGATTTAACAAGCCCAAGGGAAACTGGAAATTAATACAATGAAAACTCACCGATGTCTCACTGGTGTCTCCAATCACATGAATCAGAGTTTCTAAACAGATTGCCATTGTTATGACTACTCTTTATGAGGATCCCTTTGCCTGAAGATGTACTGAGCTTATGTGATCAGAGAGAAAATAACAGGCCAATATCAAGGGAAAGAGATGACAAACCATGAGAACGGCTGATCACATCTTTGAAGTTCATTCCCATACAAACATTAATTCCTGTTATTTTTATTAACCAACAGCAGAAGAAATGGCAGGAGCACTTTGCTACTGCAAACTGGCTACTTCACTTGCATTTGTTATAAAAAAAGCTTCAGGATAGTCCTTTAGTAAGTACTGGCTTATGCAAAAGGTGTAACAGCTCTTCATAGGAGCTGTGGTTTATGGAACTTCTACTGGGACTTTTGAGACAGCTTGCTTTTCCTCAATCTAGGATGCATTTGGCTAAAGGACTGCACACAATGCCTAATTCAAAACTTCTTTTTCTGGTAAACATTTGACTCTTCATTTGCCCTATGAAGGTTGATGCCCCCACCTCAGAGGATGTGGTGCATTAGCTTTTGATACTGCAAGAATAGTAGGAGGTGACTTGTGAATTCAAGCCACATCTGGGAAGCAGACTTTCAAAATCTTCACAGCCATGTTAGATGAAGAGCACCATGTTATAGTATGTGGGAAGGTAGGCAAGCAGCAAGAGAATATGTACTCAAAGGAAATCAATGTTCACTTTGAACTGTGAGATGGGAAATGGTTTCTCCCACAAATACGTTGTGTGCTATGATTTCCCACAGCAGGAGCAGTGAGGGAGAGAAAAGGTTCAATCAACTCTTTCCTTCATAGTCTTAGTGAAGGAAGAGAGCAAGGCAGACAGAAAAGTCATACACTCAGGCTTCTCCTTGTATAGATGTTAGTTTTATTTATGTAGTCTTCCTAATTTTGATTAATCTCCTGTGTCTCATTAGTCTAGATTAGTCTATTGCTATGCTTTTTCATCACACTCCTAGAAGCATCCCACATATTTAGTAATAATACTTTTTCCTATACTTTAACTGCAAGTCCTTCTTGCTGTTTGATTATGATTCTTCTGCTTTTATTGTCTCTTCTGATAATGGTCTCTGTTCTTTAGGTAGGTTCTCAGTTTCATTTCTTCTAATCTTCATAAATTTCATTTTCCTGCCTGTCAGTGAAGGCTCCAGTTGAATGCAGTGCAGAAAATCTCTGTGGTCACTTCAGTTGGTTGTGTCTCTCTTTCCTTTCTCCCCATCTCTGATCTTCACCAGCTTCCAATATTCTTCTTCACCACAGATATTTGCTGCATCCCCATCTTGCTGTAAATCTCCAGTAAGCTGCTGTTTCAGGTTTTTTTTAACTCATATCCACCTCTGTGGCTATTGCCATTTCTTCAGCTAGGTCTTCTTGTCTTTTACTTTGACCCAGCCTTTCTTTAGTCCCTATTTGTCCTACTTCATTCCTTCAAATCTTGTCTGAACTTCTGCAGGGGCAGCAGCCAGTGGAAAAATCCTCTCCATTTCTCAGACAGTGAAAGCCAAAGGAGAGTAAGAGCCAAATGTATTCAGCTGATAGCACTGCTGCATGTCTGAGGGTCTACTCTGTATTTCACGCTAGATATAATTAGCTGATGGCAGTCAGAGAAGGGGTTGTAAAGCTTTTTCATGATTTACTGGCTCCAAATGACTGTTCAGCACATGCTGCCTCAGAACTACAATAAAAGCATCCACTGTGCCTCCACAAGCCATGAGACATGCAGCAAAATGCTTTTCTTTTCTGCAGCTCAGTGGAGGTGCTGCTGAGGAGAGACAATGCACCTCCATGCAGAAAAGGATGCACTGCTGATGGTGGTTTGCTTGCATGTCCATTAATAACATCTGGGAAAACTGAAGCAAAAGTTATCCACACAAGAAAATGCAAATAGAAGAGTAAGATAACACGTGAGGGGTCAGGCAGAATGCAGTTGCCATATAGACCCCTGTCCACAATGCTACACCAAGGTCAGGCTTAACTATTTGACATAAAACCTGAACCACTGAACTGTCAGACATTCAAATGTGACCTCATCAGAGACCCACATTCAATAACTGTCTTTATTGACCCCTTTAGGGTGAAAAGGGAGAGTTGGGTGTGATGGGATTGCCAGGTACAAGAGGACCAATGGGCTCCAAGGTTTGTTAACCAAACACTGCATTTTCAGACATTGGTTTCTAACGCTCTGCTGACAGCTGCTTCCCTCACAAATTTTCTGGAAAGCATTTATCAATATATATGTTTCTAATACAGATTAAAAAATATGTTCCACATCAAGCAAGGTTATGTTGTCTGTTTGGGCTTGGCTGTGTTTTTGGCTTTTCATAAAAATGCTTTGGTATAAATTTTCAGAATTTATTTTAAAAGCAAGCTCAGATATAGTTGTATCCCACTAGAAAATGGAGTTCTTAAGAATATCTGCAGCATTAAATCATGTCTGCAAAGTTTTCTACCCACATCATAAGACTGTGGAGGTCATTTTAGTCCTCTACTAGAACTAGGCATATGTACTGACAGTTGAAATAAATTATGTAATCAGTTTATTCAAATAAAGGATTGTAAAGAAGAACTGAACACTTTTGTTTATTCGATGTTTCTTTAAGAGAAACTCAGTTTTATATGAATGATCACACTAGATTACTTAAGTATAACTTAAGTATGTTCCATGGGGGAAAAAACAACAAACAAACAAAGCAGAAGAGGAAGATTACCCTTGAAATTGTTTCAGATTATTAATTGTGGCATCTAATGCTTTACTATCAGTTAAATTTTATTTCACTTGTTTCAATTTCAAAACCTAATCAAAGCTGCTGGCTTTACCTGGCTTTTTCATAATGGCTTTTGGGCTGAATTGTCTCGTCTTTAATTCATATTTCACCATTCTGTTTCAATGCAATTTTAGGTGCTGTAAATATTCATTTGCCTTTACATGTTGATGCAATTAATTATTTGTGCTTCGTTCTTTTTCTTCACTTCAAAGTTTGAAAGTCCGGCTTCTTGGGTGATCTTGAAAGCGAGAAGCATTAAAATATCTATCATTCCCTTTAGGGTTTTCCTGGAACAAGAGGAGAAAAGGTCAGTGTGACAACGGAATAATGTGTAATTTAACATTTGGAAATACATTTTAAAAAAACCAAACTGTAGAAACGAGGTTGAATTTTGATGAAGTCTAAAAGTCCCACTGAGAAATGAAAACATGCATTGAGAAGGAGCACAGTCTTGTGGCTTGGGCTGGGGTGCTGAAGAAATGAGTTTTACACCCTGTATCCTTGTGAACAAGTTGCTACAGTGAAACTCACTACAGGTTCCCCATCTGCAGCACGGGTAAAACAATCCTTCATTGTTGGTCTGGGTTAGTTAGGTGGCACACGCTTTGGCACTGACACATTTTGTACTCTAAGATCTTACTGTGGGGCCAGAACTGGGGAAAGAAGCCAACTGGGAAAAAAAAAATCAAATTTGGAAGTATCATGTCCAGGAAAGCATGTATTTAAAGTGATTATCTGGGGAGAATGAGTCCCTTTTCCTACAGTCCTTAGCACCAATTCTGTTGTGCTATCAGCAATGAAGCATATCCCTCACTCTGTTATTGTATTCTGTTGACTTCAATATCGCATTGTATAGGAAAAATATTTTTTGCTTCTTCATGAAATGGTAGTAAGTAGGCTGTTATTCCCCTGTTATCTCTCTTCAGGGATCCAGAGGTGACAGAGGCGACAAAGGAGTCAAAGGAGACCCGGTAATTTTCTTTTCCCGATGGCTGTGAATGTGCATCAGAGGATCACTGTGCTTCTGACAGGGAAAAACAGGAGGGGCATGGAGGAAAGGAGCCTGAAAGCATCTTCCAGGGAGGGCAGGAGTGGGGAGGGAGAGCAGTGGTGCCCTCTGCTCTGAGGGCAGTGGGGCAGCTCCATGTCCCTGTGCCCCCAGTGCAGTGTGCAGGGGAATTGAGGAGTCACAGGAGGATTTCCCTGGAGGTCACTCCAGCCCCTCCTGGGCTGTGCAGCCCAGAACCACAACAGCTTCCCAAAATGCTTTCAGCTGGTGACATGATAACATGGGGAGGGGAAAAGTGGGAGAGATTCATGGCTTGGGGGTTCTTTCAACTAAGAGAGGAAAAGTAAACTGCTTTTGGTGCAAATGGAGAAATGCCATTCCCAGAGGCAGGCTTTGGGAGTTGTCCAGGCAGTAGAGCTGCCTGTGGACAAGAGAATAATTGGGATGATTTTGCCAGAGAAGCAGAAACTGACAGCAGAGGATCAGACAGAGGAGTAACGGCACCATACAAGGAGCTTCACAGTAAATTTTTTCTTATGAATCTCTACCTATTGAATTACCTTCAGTGCTGAGTCAGTGCAGGGGTTTTTGGCTGATAGCCACATATGACACTTGTTTTTTCCTTCCAAGGAAGGTGCTGCTTTGTCAAAGATCTCTACACATTCTCTGATTATTTTTCTCCTTTGACTTTGTAGGGAGAAATAGGCTTCCCTGGAATGCTGGGACAAAAAGTAAGTGGGCATGGTATGTTGGGGAATTGTGTTAAATGCTGGGACAGGATCAATGAGTGGATCCAGGAACTTCTCAGACAGTGTAAGACATTGAAGGTCTTGCTTGATTCAGTGACCAGCACTGCCTAGACTTGATCAAATTCTTTAGACTTTTCAGCTTAAGAGAAGACTCAGATTTAGCTCTTTGGTATTGTTCCTATTTTTCCCCCAGATTGTTTGTTTAGTCATAATCTTCCTCCTGTTTAACTGCCCTAATTACTAGGGTTTTATTTACTTGAAACTAATAAGTATTTCTTTCTTGGTACTCAGAAACAAAATGGCACTACAGTAAATAGCAGTCATAATAACCTTGACCAGTTTTTACATTGTCATTATTCTGTACTTGAAAAACAATCAAAATTCAGGTGCTGGCTTATGGAAAACCTAAAGGTGGATAATTTTATGATGTAATCAAATCATGTCTCTGAAATTAGAAAAGGAATTAATAGTTGCTTCTAGAGAGATTAAAAGATGAGTGAATTCACCTTCCTTTCCCTAAGTATTTTCACCACATGTGCATCTGAACAGCAAAGCAAGATATTGCAAAGGGGTCAGAGAGCTTTCCCAGCCTTGACCTCTCCAAGCCTCTAAGTGTGTTTCTGACCTCATTTGGCCTCTTCCTTAGGAAAGGATTTTTCAGGGGTATGTGGGTAAATCGTGAGGTCTTTTTTTTTTTCACTTTACATTTGTTTTAAAATATTATCCAGAGGAATCATGTGAATGAAAACAGTGTGCATCTGCTGTCTTGTACAAGGAAGGTATAACCATGTACTTATCTCCTGCTTCTTTCCCTCTGCAACCACCAAGGGAGAGATGGGCCCCAAGGGACAGTCTGGAGTACCAGGACACAGAGGACCTATAGGAAGACCTGGAAAACGAGGCAAACAAGTAGGATCATGGGTGTCTCCTCTTCCTGTGACTCATGGCATCTGTGTGATTGTGTGGTCTAAGCTCTTGTGGCATGCACTGTGTCACATAGGGAGAAGACAGAAGCCCTGGAACACCTCACAGGCTTGCACAGGCTACACAGGAGTTAAAGCCTCAGCTTTAGGGCAGAGTCTTGTCTGCAGCATTCAGCTGCCTGCCCATGCAGCATGGGGAAAGTTGTTTTTATCCTGGATTGGTAATGAACTCATTTAATATGATTTGAGCAAGTCTTGAAGGCATCCTTTGAATCCCAAGCAACACAGAGCTATGGTCCCAGCCCCACCTGACAGCTAGAGAGCTCAAAATTATGCTAGGAGGCTATATTTTCAGAGTTTCAGGTGAATTTTAAAGGCTAGGAATTGTGTGTAAATTGGATGCTAACTCCACCAATACAGCATTTCAGTGGTAGGAGCTTAGCTGGAAGTAATTTATTTGCAGTCTTGTTATGCCCAGCATGGCAAGAAGAGGCACATCCCTGCTTCACTGTTACTCTGATGAAAGCAGGTAATATCTGAAGTGATAAAGTAGCCAATGTGGGGAAAAAAGAAGAGTTGGATGTTAGGAAGGAAATAATAGATCCCCAAGTAAGGAAGGTATGAGCAATGTAAGTCTCCTAGATGACCCACAAGAAATATTTTTGTCCTAGATTTGTATGGTTTTAAAAGCTGGTCTGTGCTCTTTGCTGGTTTTGAGAGGTTTGCTTTATTTTTATTTTTATTTTTTTTTTTTGTAAACTCATTTCGTCTGTCCTGCCCACGTGCTGTGGAATATCTTTCCATTGGATGTGGCAAGAGAAGACCCAGCGCCTGCAGATGATCTTGAACACCGTGTACTCCTTATTTGACCTTAGACATTTTGTCACCTTACCCAGTGGCATAATAAAAACGTGGTGACATAAGCATGTCATAATTTAAAGCAACAATCAGTGTGACTAAAAGAACTATAGTCTGGCCCTAGACTGGTGTTTCCAGTCCCAAGGCTCAGTACACAAACCCCTTTCTGGTGCCGTGAAGGCAACCTTAGCATTGATTCAGCATAAAAAAGGCTTTCCCTCTCTGTACCTTGTGAACTTGTTATTTCCTTTCTTCCTTGAAAAAACCGGGGAGTGGCATTTTAGGGCTCTGTGGGTCCGGCTGCCACCTTAAAGTGCTGTAGTTGTCAGGCTGTTTGTTCAGCTGAGAGGATAGTTTCCACCAGCATGGGGCCATTTCCTGTCTCTTGATCCAGCTGACATGCCGAGATAAAAGCAGCTAAATTAAGCAGGTGTCACTTCCACTTCCATTTCGAGATATGTCTTGATTAGCTCACTGACTTCTTCAACTCTCCCTGCCTCTGGTTCAGGCTCTTCCTGGAAGGTGCCCAGGAGCTGGGAGTCACAAGTCACAGCCTTTTGGCTGCTTACCGAGATACAACGTGCAAAGCTTTATAACTCGGGAACTGACCCCAAGCAATCCCAAGTTTAGGGCTGGAGCCTTGAGAAGGAGGAATGCCATTTAGGTAATGCTGCTTTGAAAGAAAAGACAGAAGACAAATATTGTCAATTGGAAAATCTTCTCCAAATGCTGTGGGCACATGTGAAAGATAAGCAAGGCAAAAAATTGCACATCAACCCTTGCCATTATTATTTAATCCATCAGTGCTAAGCAGAATACCATTAAGCAATCATCCCTCCAAAGCAGGGGTCACAGAAAACAGCTTGTTTTCAGTCAGTACGTGTCTGACTGGTACTGCCTTGTCTGTGTCAAATTGCTGTTGTGTAGGGGAAAGAGATTTCCCACAGTCTTCTTTGGGGCTACACAAAATCCTGGTCTGCTAGTTCTGTGTTGTATAATGTAAGAAGTAATTAGAGATCAGCACCACTGACATTCACATAAATCCTGAAATATTTTTATGGCTCAGAGCTTACCTAATAGGATTAAACAAAGCATATATTCAATTAGTTCTTTATAGGCCATGGCAAAATCTCTGCTGAAATGGTGCAAGTGACATTCAAATGTATCCATGGGATGTAACATACTACATAACAACAATTATTTCAGCATATATTACTATATATGCTTTGCTACTCTTAAATTAGACGTGCAACCATTCATTCTATGATTCTGAAAGCACATTAACCTGGAATGATACCATCTTCAAGGAAATAATCTCCTTTGTCATTAAAATAAAGCTTACATACTACACATCATTTTTATTATGCTAAATAATGTTTACTGTTACATAAAAATCAAATCTATTATTTATACTTTAAGCTATGTAATACACTTCTGAAATATAAAGCTGAGAAATCCAAGCCTTGGAGAGTATATGAGCAGGAAGGTAAACATAGTTATTTTTAATAAGTGTCACCATATTAAATTCAGGAGCAAAAAATGAGAAGGTGCCAAACAGTTCTATGTTGAAACTTCCAAATGCCTAAGGGTATGGTTGCACAAACAAGCTCCCATGAGGCAAATTAGGGCTGATTTTAGAGAATATTAATTATTGTATGTTAACTGTGTGTAAGCCCCTCTCCCACAGGTAGTTTTGCAACATTTATACCTGTTTGGCTGCCAGAGGGATATAATTTCTCAGCATGGAGTTGCTAAACATTAACCTGCACTTGTAAGACCAAGCCCTTGCTTGTCTTGTGATGATTTGTTATCATAGCTATACCCATGGTGAAAGTCAAGGAGATACAGGAATCCAGGCACCTCAAACATTCTGTAAATAGTGTGAGTGTCAAAGTCATTAGTGAGATTCTGAAAGGCTGTACCCTAAGACTGGGAAATGTCACTGTGGAAGCCCCTGGTAACTCCTCAGTGATTGTCCCCTGTCTTTCTCAACAGCACTCACTCCTAGAGAGTTACAGGGGTTAAAAAGGCATCCTTAAAGAAAGGCTATCAAATTATTGAAGTCAGAGCAGGATGATTCCTGACTCCTTACAGGGCAGATCCATGTGACCATTCCCATTTGGGGTCAGAAGTCCTGCCTGGGCATGCCTTTCTGTCTTCACTTAGGAGAGGAGAGCCCCTGTTCCCTGGGTGGTGTCCATGAAGCTCATTCTTCTTCTGGCAAATGTCTTGGCTTTCTTGAAGGGGAAGCCAGTGCTGTCTGGAAGAGGTTGTTTGTTACTAATAGCTTGGCCCAGAAATGGATGTCACTTCTCTTCCAGGGGCTCAAGGGAGACATTGGACCGGCGGGTGTCATGGGCCCACCTGGCAGGCCTGGTCCTGTTGGCCAGCCAGGCCCCCCTGGACCATCAGGATTAGGTAAGCAGAAAATGAGGGGACCTCCCCAAGAGTGTCCCTGCTCCCCAGTCCCTCCTGACCCATCAGGCACACATAGGCCCCTCTGCACAGAGGGCTGCAGGGCTTCTCCACTGATGGCAAGGAGAGGATTTCTCCTGAAGGCAGGTCATGCTGTCCTCATCCATTATAAGGACTCTACATCTTACTTTAATGCCTACTTTGTGGCTTCTGATGTTTCAGATAAAAACAAAACTAAAGCCTACGTGGTCCCAGAGGAATTTTTGTAGATGGGGACAATGAAAAGCCATCTGGCAGCCTTGGAGAGACTAGGTAATCTCCATCATCAAAGGTCTGCTTCTCCAGATATCCTGACTTACAGTGAAAAACTGTGATTTCTAATCAGCCAGGACATGTTCACCCTGTGCAGCTCTGCAAGTGAAAAACAGATGAGATTCAAGTTACAGTGTAATTAAGGAGAGAAGGGAAGAGAATGGAAAGGGATAGGAGTCAAGGAAAAAAAAAAAAACCCAGTGGAGAAAACCACTCAATATATAATTAAGTGCTTGAGATCTATGCTCACTACAATTGTGTGTGTTGTAGAAATCATGACAAAAACCTTGTAATGGCATAATTGTACATCCCCAGAGCTGTGCATGCACATGGACCCTGGTCAGCTTGTGGGTCAAAACATGAAGGACAACACATGACCCACAATACACAATGTCCCCTTCCATTTTGCTTTCCCTTTTCCTTCCCTTGCTTGCATTAGAAGACAGGAGGTATCTTCTTGTGATGGTGTAGAAATGGGACATCTGTGAAGCACAGCTTCAGGATCTTCATCTATCTTATGTTTCCCATTAGGAAACATCTTTGCTTGAGTAAATTAGCTGGAAGCTTTCGGAAGGCAAAATTTTCACCATGCTGATGGGAAGGCAGCCAGGACCTTGAGATTACTTTTTCAAGGCTTTATTCCATCCACGGAAAGTTTATGTGTCAGGTTATTAATCTTTTTCCTCTACAATATAAATTCTGATCCTAAAAGACATTTCTGTAATGATGCCACCGCTTGCAGTATGACCATATTGGCTCATAATCTAAATCTGCAGAGCAGTGCATCCTTGCCAAAGTTTGAAAGTCAAAAAAAGGTATTTTTTTTAAATTAAATTAAAGCATTAAGTCTAATTAAAGCATTAAAAAGCTCCTGTATTTTTAGTTGGGTTTTTGCTGTATAGAAACCTGTGAAACAGCATTGCTAAAGTTGTTGTACAAAGGCACAAGTCCAAAGTATTGTGGATGTGTACAGAGACTGACTCCACAAAACCTGGTGCATAGGTGCTGTAGAGGGATCTGTGTGTTCATCCTGTCCTGAATTTCTGTAGCTTCAAACAGGCTGACATTTATTCTAAGCAAGTGGTCTCTCTCTTCCTCTGTAAAACTGGTAGAAAAATTCAGAAGGTGATCTGAAATAATATGAGTGTGGTAAAAAACTGGCACCTTTCTCCTGAAGTACTGGAATTAGTGCCTCCCTTCAGTTCCCATTGGATTTTTTGGGAGATGTGCCTATCTTAAAACTTGGGTACATGCAACTGAACCTGACCTGTCCTTTTCCCACTAAGGATGTGTTTGTGTGTTGTGTAGTTAACTTCATAACAAGGCAAGTTGGTTCTCTGCCTCCTAGGGCAATTTGCAATAGGACCAAAGGGAGAAAGAGGACTTCCAGGGCCTCCAGGGAGATGTCTCTGCAGAACCTCACAGCATATGAGTAACCCATCATATGAGGAATCTCTGTTTGGACACAGCTACCCAAAAGTTCCCGCGGTAAGCAGGTTTTCTGGGGTGGGATGTGAGCAGTTCTTAAGTGCTTTCATTACAAGAGGTGTTGTACTCACTAATATTTTTTATTTAATTGGAAGATATATAGGCAATGTGTGATTTCTGGTACCCAAAACCTCAGAGATCTAGCTGGTGCAAAAGAGTTCAGTCTCATAACTTGTTGTGTGATCAATGTGCTGAAATGTAGCTGTTCCAAAACATCAGTAAGGTAGCACATGTTTGGAAATGTTTTTCAAGCCTGAGGATGCTCTCTTACATCTACTACTGTACATATATAATCTGTCCTTTTTATTTCATGAAATCAAAATACATTTCAGATTGGTCAGTAAAGTAAGCATCTCTTTCTTGTTTGTTTGGGGCATTTTTAAGACAGTGATTTCAGAACTGAATATCAGGATCAAGCATTTCACATATGCAATAAAGCTTTCTCCCAAAGCCCAGACCCTCAACAACAGGAGTTTCCACAAACTGTGAGAATCAAGTGTCTGGACACCAGTCTGCAGACATACACATTATATAGCTAATTTCCATCTCTTGCATTGAAAGCATTTTTTATGAACCAATTGGACAAAATACTTTAAAAATCAAGGCATTGGTGAAATGTGACCTAGCAATTTTTCATCACTGATTTCTTTGGGTTTTGTAATTACTGTTTATGTACTTTTCCTTCTGCTGGGCCCTACCTTATTATTGTGTGCAGTGTAGCACTTAGTCAGCAATGAAGATGCTCCCTTGCTGCTGTGATCCAGCAGAGCTCAGCCACTCCACCCATGCGAGTGGAAATGGTGTGGTGTCTGGTTTTCTCTGAATGCCAGTGGGCAGCAATTAGCTTTGTTAAAGCCCTACCTGTCACACTGTCACAAAGCTGTCACAGTGTGTGGAAGGGACACGCTCACAGCACCATTAATCCTGGTCATAGAGCCCAGCCTTTTTGCACGAGTGTGTTTCAAGTCTTGTCATCTGCGTCAGCTGCTCGCTCATCCCTGGCTCTGTTGCATTAGAAAACGCCCTCCTGTTGTTTTGAAAACATAATGGTGAGAGATGAATGTGGTGAAATAAAGGTGCATATCACACCACACTGCATGCAAAAAACCATCATGTACTTTGCATCCTGGAAAACTCATAGGAAAAGCCTTAAGGGCTCACAATACAATGTATAGGTCTTACTACCTTCCTTTTCCATCAGGCACAGATTCATATCAGATCTTAAAAGATAGTAATGAGAGTGTAAATATCTAAAATACCATACACTATCACTACGAGCCCCCAGGTGCCATTATTGTTGTCAGGAATGTGGGTTGGCAAAAAGACAAGGCTTACCTTTGGAAATGAGGCCCTTGCAGAGCAGCATTCCATATTTTCCTGCCTGCCCCATTTGTTTTACTCCCTCAAGTGTAAAGAGCACTTTAACATAAACTAGAGTTTAAACATCACTATTGTTTATTCTGTTCAGATCCCCACATAGCAGCTTTGAAGCCTGTCTTGGGCCACTTGGGAACTCCTGCCAGGGTACCATAGCTGCACATGGCAAAGATCCAGAGGTGTGCCCTGGCCCTGTGGTTTGCCAAAGCAGCACATCCTCAGTGCCATCACCCGTGCACCCAGCAGCTCCTCCAGAGGAGGGCAGAGGCTGGGAAACAAAGTGCTGTTTTTCTGTCACTGGCTTAAATTCATTCCGTTTTTTAAATCTTGTGCAATTTTAAAGGCTGATATCTGTAGTGGTTTGAGACAGCACAGTTTTCTATTGATTTCAAGAGAAACTGGAGCTCTGGGGCTGGGCCCTGAGCTCCTGAACGCAATTACAGTTCTGTGCTGGCTTCCTATTTCTTTGCTTCCTTTCATTCAAGATAAAGGCATTTTTATTCAGTGTTCTTTAATGAAATTAGCCTTTCTCCAGGGTTATGGGAATATTCTGCTATGTAAAAATTTCAAGGTAACTTGTTTTTAAAAGAGCCAATTCTGTTTATGCTGGTAAGAATCAGACTCAAACCTAAATCTGTTTTGCTCAGAAGCACTCCATTTGCTTTTTCTTAATTTAAAAATGGCTTGAATCTTAAAAAAAATAAATTGATTAAGCTGCTGAAGGAAGAGATTATTTCCTAATGCCGTTACATCCAATTTCAGTGACTGAGACTTTAAGGAAATGGGTAAGAGAGCAGCTTGTCCTAATTTTTCCATTTTGAACTAATTTTTTTTAATGTAATTGAAGACCTTGCTTTACACCATAGTATATGCATATATATGTATAACTGGCATTTTAGTGCCAATTAAATCTAAAGAAAGAATGAAGAGCTAAAAGTTAAGTGAAGGTTGTATTGAGCCATGCATTTTTTATTTTGTAGCCACAAACCTGTCTAGAAAGTTGCAGTCAATCCACAAAAAGCACTTGTTCCAATTTGGATTTTGCAATTGTTTCAGCATCAAACCATTTGAGCATCAGGAAGTTCTTCTCATCAGTGATTGTGCACCAGTATTTGTATGATTTTTACCTGAGTGAGGATGTGCATTTCTAAATAGGGGCCCAGGAAACACCATTCTTTCCATGGGTGTATGTTCCCTCTCCTTCTGAAAACAACTGAACCATTTTTCTGTATATTATTTACCTGTGTGAAGGTACGTATGCCAAACGATTCTGTGACAATCCAAAACACTTCTTGAGAAGGTTACCAATCACCTCTTTTTCTGTGCTCCAGATTTTTGTGGTGAATAATCAAGAAGAATTGGACCGGTTAAACACAGAAAATGCATTAGCTTTTAGAAGAGATCAGAGGTCTTTGTATTTCAAGGATACCTTTGGATGGCTCCCAGTCCAGGTGAAAATATGACTGTGGTCTCAGAAAACCCGTGAGTGTATGTTTCATTTTGAAAGACAGAACATACTTCTAGACTTAAGGTGTCATACAGAATCAATTAAGTAAATGGGGGAAAAACTCATTTTTTGAAAATGTCCATAATTCTGTGCATTTTGTTCATGGGAGTCCTAATTACTGAGGAATTAAGCCAGCAGTGTTGCAGGTTTTGCTAACTTCCCTGTGAACCAGGTTCCACTGGTGAACAAACTGAAGCAGAGTTCAGGGAATTATGGTAGTAAAAAGAGGTTTTATTTAATACAAAATAAGGCAAAACTCAACAGGGTCCAAATTTGCAGAATTAAAACACTGCAAACCAAACTCATGTATTTCGTTATTGCTTCATGGAGCTGAGTCCTGCTGAAATTAACAGCAGAGTCCTTCTTGTGTCTACTGGACTTTGGATCAGCCTCTGTATAAACCCTCTGACCAACAAATAACAAGACATAAAAACCTGGTTGTGGGATCTGCCCCCCAGAGCCCTTCTCCCTTGCTTGCTGTCCAGGCTGCTGGTGGTCTGGTTCAGTAACCAGTGTGTGTTTGCCTGGCCAGCTCACCCCTTTGTATCCCGTGGATTACCGCTTCGAGGATGGGGCTACCTGTGGAGACGGGATCGTGCAGGATGGGGAGGAGTGCGACGACGGCAATGCAGTCGTGACTGATGACTGTATAAGTAAGTTACAGCACAGCAGGAGCGGCTTCTTTCTACAGGGGAAGGTGCATTACTTGTACCACAGGGTACACAGCTGTCTAAATCACACAAGGAGAGCTTGTGTGGTGTGTGGATCAAGTACAGGCACAGGGAAAGGGAGGCACAGTGGCCACAGGGTGAAAACTGAGGCGTTCATGCATGTGGATGGCACACACCAGACAGGACTGAGGTGACAACAGTACTCCTCATGAGTCCTTGCTGAGTCAGAGCCACTGCATTTCAGGGACCACATCCAGCAGCTAGTTTACACACACCTTTCCTGGGGGCTGCCAGCTCTCTGTTTAAAAGCTGTAGCACACCTCTGTAGTGCAGCACAGCCCTTGGGATAGACAGTGAAGCTGGCTGTTTCTTATGGCAAAATAGATCCTGAGTCCAGAAACATCACTTTGGATTTTGTTATTCATTTGCATAGGGAAGGTGTCAACCCACTACCTTCACTGTCAAGTTTATGTAACATTTAATTCATGTCTACTCCATCTTCCTTCCATTTTGCTGATTGTGCATAGCAAAGAGCATATAAGCATTCAAGCAGCTGTGGCAACCTTCCCTTCTCCCTCTCAGTTACTTTTACATCTTGAATCTTTGCCCAGAGCACAGCCCTACACCATCTCCACATAGTAGGTTTGGTGCTCTGTTGTTTTCAGCAAAGGGATGCTCCTTCACATTTCAGAACAGTATCACCCAACACTGAAAGATGCAATTTTTGGTTTATATATCCCTCAATTTTTCAGCCTGACTTTGCATATGGGGTGTATGCAGCCATGCCCTATGTAAGTTTCTCCATCCTCCTGTCCATCACCACCCTTCCCCCTATAACTGGCTATCCCAGCCAACTTCTCAGTGACAACAGGAGAGATATTTCAAAGGCAATTCACTCTCAACAGGTCTAGGGAGACATACAAATGAAACCCCCACTAAGTCTGCCTAACTGCAGAGTAAATTAAATTAGAATTTGCAATCAACCGTGAGGAACAACCATGCGGGAAGATCGTGTTCATTAGTTCTAGTGCCTGCAAAATTGTGCACTCTGTGTCTGAGGGCACATTGTGCTCTCTGTGCTATGCATTGGGCAAAACCTCAATGGAGGCCTTGCAATACACAGATTTCTGACATTGATATGGCCCATCATTGAGTTACCTGGCAATGAGCACATTGTCATTGTTCTTCTCCTGTAACTGAACCAAAAGAAAAAGGCTGACCAAATGTTAAAAGGATTTTGTTGTAAAAAAGGCTTGTTGGTCTTGGAAGCATCAATTTCTGACAAACACATCCTTGGTGCAATTGATTAATCATTCCTATTTGTAAATAACCCACTGTAGCCTCTTATAAACTCCCTGTTCCTGAGTGTCTGTTTAATCCTTTGCTTAACACCAATGGATTCTCCCAGAAGATGTCAAAGAGATTTTAACTAAATGGATTTTTTCATGTTAGAAAGTCATTCTCAATATGCTGAAGATAACAAAATCAAAGTCCAATTGCTAAAATGGCAAACAAACCCACAAATTACTGCAGCCTACTTGTCAGTCACCGTGAAAAAATGTGACAAGTCCCACTCACGCTTAAGCCAGTAGGAGTCAGCAGTGGGAAAAACATGGTTTTGGCAACCTTTATATACGTTGTTTTTTTATAGATAGGCTGCATAATTCTGTTCATATGTGGAAACTCACAGCAGACAAACATAGATATTGCACAGAATTGCATAAAAGTCTAGGCTGGGAATTTCAAAGCAGTTAACGATTTAGGATTATTTTTTTGAGATTGTGACTTCCCTGAATCATTTATATTAACTGTATTTTATATTTCCCTTAACTTGTTTTGAAGATAATTATGGCAATAATAAGTTTCAAATAAATGCTGTTCCATTCTTTCCCTTGGTCATTGAAATTAGGCTAAAAAAAGTACCTTCTTTGTAGTGAAGAGTACTGCTCCTCCTAAGATGGTCTTTACAGAATGCCTTCCCCAAAATGTCTTGCTTTATACTTACCCCTTAAAAATCTAGTTCCATTTACTTTACCTGTTTCTTTTACATATCAAGTGCCTGCAAGGTATTTCTTTGTTTCTTTTTCACTAGGGTGCCGCCGTGCTTACTGTGGAGATGGCTACAAGCATGAGGGGGTTGAAGACTGTGATGGGATGGATTTTGGATATTTGACATGTAGAACATACCTTCCTGGGTATGTAAGAGGAGGTCTTCCCTTTGGTTTGGTGGGGTTTTGGTTGGTTTGTTTATGGGGGGAGGGGGCAGGGGTGGGATTGTGTGTGTTTTTCCTTTCTTTTTTCTCTTTGCCAGCTTTAAAACAGAAGAGTCTCACCCACTTAAACCTTGCTCCACTGGGACCACTGCAAGTAGCAGGGAAGAAAGAGTCTATCAAATTATTTCTGTATATCATTGGCTTTAAGGGCTAAATCTCATTTCACAGTAAGAAGCACATGCCTCTTACTGTCCAAAATGAAGGTCACCTAGACCTATGCTTGCCCATTTCTTGCCAAGATTTCCTCATCTGGTCACATTAATGTCCAGCCATAACATAAGAAGAGTAGGAAAGACCATGAGAAGATGATCACACTGCAGGAAAAAACCACAACATCCAAAGCACAGGCTCCTACCGACCTCCTGCTGCCCTTCCCATTAATGGATACACTAAGGGTGTATTTGCTTCTGAATCAAGCAGTCATCTGTCAGCTTTTCCAAGGCTCAGGGAATTCATTCACCAGCAGATGCAAAGCCATGCATCTGCGTAGCAACGTCCTTCATTTAAAACATCTGCTTATTATTGATTTGCCTTCTCTGCCTTTGTTTGGGCAGCTTCCTCTGGTCAGCGTTTTCCCTCCAACAGCAGCACCTCTATTTAGCTGTCAGGTATCGTTACTGGCTAACAGGAAACATTTAATTTGCAAATTAAATTATGCGCAGAGCCCTCATCATTCAGGGAACAATAATGTGCTAATTGACAGGAATAAGAAACCACAGGATGTCTTTGTAAATCTAGTGCTGTGCTAATCCTTCCACTGTAATTGTTGGAGCACTTCTTGTATAAGAGATGACTAAAATCCAGACCTGTCAACCTGACAAAACTGAAACATTTTACAGAGACCTCATCTTCAGACAGTGTGGAATTGTGTTCTACTGTGAAAACTATTCCCTTCTAAGAGTCCAAAATTTGGTGCCCAAGATAGCACCACAAAAGCTTGAGGAAAATTTTATAAATTTCACTTTGTGTGTATATTCAAGTTGTGAAGAGCAGCTGAGATCTTTTATTTTTGTATATAGTCTGCAAATTATCTGCCAAACTAAAGAAAAAGCTGTGAATCGTGAGAAAGTGGGCCGAGTATGTGAGCATAACACTCCCATGGGAGTTTTACCCCGAAGTAACCTTTCCTCCAAGAACTCTGCTGCAACTGATTTTCCCATTTTTTACTCTTTCCAGCCCACAGATCCCTCCTCCTGTTTCACACACCTTCTCTTCAGATTTTATGTTAGCCTGAGAATGTGGGTTATCCTAGGACGTAGTTTTAAAGCTGCTTAGTCCACAGCTTGATGTTATGGATGGGTTATTCACTTAGACATTCCAGAAAAAAAATCTAATTAAAATTCTTATTAACATCTCTGGTCAGATCTTCAGAAGGTTGAGTCACTGCTCAGTTTAAGCCAGCAGAAAGACAAAATCTCTGTTTTTCCTTATTTTGCAAGAACTCTTCAATTTGCTTTTAAAAATTTATTTCAAATGTGGGAATGTGTCACTCTCATTATTTCAAGTACATGAAAAAGAAGTTAAAGGACAGGCACAGTCATGCCTGCTGAAGCTATTGGGACTAACTGGAAAAACACTTAACTCAGAGCCTCAGATATTTTGTTCCACAGCTCCTGTGGGTGAGCGCCAGGGCCTTTTGCATCCACCCCCAGGAAATGCTCTAGTCCGGATGCCAACAGGGATTTTACTTTTTTAAATTGACATTACTGGGAGTTAAGTCTTCACTCATAGTTTCTCCTGGACTCCTGTTTTGCTGACAGAGGAGAACACAGTCAAGCACTGATGGAAACTGCCCTCCTACTTTGTTTCCCATATGTTGCTGCATATGCATATTCTGAGGTTCTTCACTCCTACAGAGTGTTACATCCAGGAACCGTGTAAGTGAACTATACCATGCTTTGAAACTGAGCTATTCTCTTTTATTCTAGGTCTTATGGAAAATTGCGATGCACTTCTTACTGCTACATTGACTCCACACAGTGTCGATACTTCACATGAGGGGAGCAGAGGTGGGTAGCATCCCATGTGTAGCGGGTGCTAGGTGTTACATTACCACTTATCCAAGAAGGACTGGGACAAAAAAACACCCCACCCACCTCTGGGAAAACAAAGACACATCATGCTGCTGATGGCCATTTTGAGTTGTTGTTGTTTTTTTTTTTTATATATAGATTTGTCAGATAGGGAAAAATAGGAGCACTGCATCCTGTCTTAATAGAGAAATAAATGTCAAACTGTGTGTGCCAGTGAGACTTCCATGCGGCTGTGGATGGCAACGTGTTCTCCATCACAAAAGCAACATTAAACTGCTGGAAGCTGAGTTTCATTAACCAGGAATGTCGTGTAACAATTACCTCGACTTAGCACTGTTAAATCCAAATATAATCTCTTCAGAGGTTTTGTCTTTAATCCTTCTCTGCATAAACACAAAGCATATCTTGGATGCGGTGTTCAGAGGGACTGTCTCTTTTATTACAATGTGAACTTAGCAGGTGTTGTATCTACAAGAGATGATTTCAGCAACTGTAATGCTCCTTCATTGGTCAAAGGAGTTAAAGTTCTTCCAGAATCACCAAATGAGCCAAATAAGCTGGTTAACATCACCTTCTGGTGAAGGTGGTGTTTGTGTGTGTCTGTGCACCACAAGCAGTCACAGGAGGCCTGCAAAACACACCACAAAGGACAAACTGGACAAATAAACTGTGAAATAGTCAAGAAGTTCTCTCCCAGGAGAAAATCAGACAAGGAGGGAAGATAAAGAAGGAACATATTTCTGTATTTTTCTCCTCTGTGCTGAGCTGGCTGGGCTCTGCCTGACCCCAAGGGGCTGGGACAGCATTGGTTCCCTGCCTGAACCCATGGCCAAGTACACATCGTCTTCTCTGTGGTGTTCCCACTGGAAGGTCTTTGTATTTGAAACTCCTTGTCCACCCAACCATCATCATTCAATTCCCAGTTATCCCCTGTACTCCCTCCCTCTCTGCCACTGTGTGTGTGCTCACTTTTGTATCGCTGTAAATCAGAGTGTGGAGTAGCACGTTTATGGATGCTCAGTCATGCTGTGCAATGTACATGTGAGTTTTGTTTTTTTGGGAAGGTCTCTCAACTATATCAGCTCTGACTGGAGTCAGGGTAATTATATGCTTATTTATTAGCAAGTAGTAAAGAGCAAATTTCACATGGAAAGCATATTAAATGTTAAGTGACAAAGAGTCTATAACAGAAAATGAAACCAAGAATGTGCAGAATTCAGGATTAAAGCCTTAAAACTAGGCATTATTTTCATACAAGCCACTCTTTCCTGCTTTGTGGTAAATGTTGTACAGGACTGTGTGAAATGTGTGAGTTATCTGTGCCAAAGACAGCACTGCAACATCTGCACTGACACTGGCACTTCTGTAGAAGTTAAATAAAGGTGGGTGTTGTGTTATAATGATAATGCAGTAAAGCAATCAAGAAACACATATAACTTTTACCACCCACCTAGAAGACTCTAACTATGCATGTATAAAGTGATATTGGAAATCACCAATTAGCAACAAAAAAAGGAAGAAAAATCATGTACTTTTCATGGCTGTCACTTACCTGGGCTATTTATGTTGCTATGAAGCCAAGCCACCAGCATTTGTAGCCCAGTTCAACAGTTCAATTTTTTTTTTTTTTTTTCTTAACTAACGTCTTAATAAAAGGTCCAGGAACCACTGGGACAAGAAAATTGCCACAAACTCTGGAAATCTGGGCACTAGCACAGCTGCCTTTTTAATTTCCTGTGCTTGTGCAAGCATCACACTACGAGGAGCTGGTTTCAGGTTGCTGTGAGGCTCTCGAGGATGGACACGCTCCCAGCAGAACGTCCTGCTGGCCATCCCTCTGGCCGAACCTCTGGCAGCATCTGCCTGTGTCACCATCCTGGGCTTGGAGACACTTCATCTGAACTACTGACCTTCTCCAAGGAGTTAATCTCAACCCCCCCCCAAAAGGCTGGGGTCTCTGAGAAGCTTGGTAATTCCAGTGGCCCTTCACCTTCAGTTTTCAGTTGGATCGTTTTTAATTAAAAGCTCCTACCTCCAAAGGACATTGAAATAAAAAAGCTACTTGCATGGGTCATAGAATATGTAAACAGGAGATGTGATCACCCAGGTAAAACTACTGTACTGCATGTGTTCAGAAAGGGGCCTATCAGTCTGGTCAATCTGGGAACACTTGCAAAGCATGGATTTTAAATAGATAAAGCAATGTAAAATGTAAGAAAGCAACAACAAAAAAGAGTTTCATACTACTGTTACTGTCTTGTTCCCCTCAGAAGATAAGGCATGAGAAGGTGTAAAGTATATATGATTTAAAATGCTGCAAAAGAAATTCTTTGCCCTCATTTCTGACATACCTGGTTTATCATTAATTGGGTATTCTTCAGCTGGGTGATGCCTGGTCTGCTGCAAATTGTCTTCCCCCCTTCTCCGAGTTTGGGAATTTAACACATTGTGCCAAAACTGGTTCAAAAGTTAATTGGAATATTTCAGTTCATTGGACTTCTGTAGCAGCAAACACTTGTGGGAGAGTTTTCTAATGATTAGAATGCAACTCTAGGCAAGTACAAAGCATTATGCCATGCACTGTATTAATGTACACAAAAAATCCAGCTTGCCCTTAATGTATGATGAAATATATGTAATTACCTACTGCATATGTTAGCAGCTCATGTCAATAAATCATGCTACCTTAGTTCCCCTACATCCTTACTTTCACTTATTTAATTTTGAGTTTAACAGCATGTTTTTTAAATATAATTACCGTTTAAGATGCTGGGGAGGAAAAAAACACCTCTTTTCCTATGCCTGCTGCCTCTCCCTGCCTGCCGTGGGATCTGGTTCTGTGTGGGCACAGTGATGAGAGCACAGCCTGGGAGTGTGACTGTGCATTCCCGCTCCTGGGCTTGCCACTGCCTCGTCCCCAAACTGACCCCTGCAACACACCATGGGCAGAACAGCTCCACTTCCACTGATTTCTGATTGGAATCTGTCATGTACTTGTTTTTAATATGGCTTTGGGATGTGTTTTGGGGGATTATCTCCTCTTGCTACCTGATAATGGCTGCTTTGTAACTCTGGAGCAGAGGCTGAGCCGTTGGCTGTGAAACAGAAAGCAACAGCCTCGGGTGTTGATGGACAATGGGAATGGTGATGTTGGCACCCGGGATTTGGACACTCCTGGAAACTGGCACTCAGGCTTCAAGAGGAGGGTCCTGCCTTGCAGCAGGAACCTGCGAGTCTGTTGTCCCAAGGCTTTCGTGTATAACTGGGAGTTCCAGAGAAAGGTAATCCTGCCTGTCCCCAGGGGAAAAGAAAGTGTATTGACAGAGAATAAGGGAGTCTATTTTCTGCCTGTCCTCTCTAAAAACTCAGCTTCTGTGACACTCATCTCTCTGGCACCCAAATGACTACGTCGTTTCTTCCTTCCCTTCAAATTGTTCAAAATCATAGCTGTCAAGGCTGTCCTTGCCCATAAATCTGGCCATGCACCTCATCTCCTTCTTTCTTTCTTCTTTTTTCCTCTAAAGACACCAAAGTTCTTATCCTTTGTAGTCTCCTGAAAACTCTGCAATGCCATTGCTGCACTGCTGGGTTTCATCAGCTTTTTATTCAGTCTCTCACATCATCCCTTTTCTAACATCTTCTGCTTGTGTCAGCCCTGCCATATGTCACAGCAAAGCCCCTTGGTCATGGTCCTTACCTTCTAAAAGTTGTAGGATGCATCTCCCACTTCAGCCCCACTCATTTGTACAAGGAGAGAGGGGATTGGTGGTTATCCTTAAACTGTGAGTCCTCAAGAACTGTCCTTGAGCACCAGCTGTTTATGAGGAATAACAGTAATAAGTCCCCTGTTAGCTGCATTTGGGGACAATGCAGTACACTTGGCTGCCACGTACAATCAGGAGATGTATTTTAAAAAGATGACCAGAATAAACCCAAGAGAAAGAACTCAGTGCTGTGCTGTCATTCTTTGATGATATTTAAGTCTATCATGCACAATGCTGCAAGGAGATGTCTAAAGAGCTGTTGGAAAAATAACATTTTAATTCACAAAGGGTGAGGCAATGAGAGCACTTTCTAAAAGACTTCCAAGTTCTTTCTGTGATAGCTTTTGCCTAAAGAGATGGATATGGCAAAGCAAGGATCCCTTCCCTGGAAACCATTCCCTTTTCCCTCTGTGCAAGGAAAGCACAGAATAATGGGTTATTGAACTCTGCTACGAGCAGCATAAGGTACTGGCAAAAGGACGGACAGCTGGTGAATGCAAAATTTGGATCAGGAATTTGGACCAGCATAACTGCTGCTTATTAATCTGGTAAGAGACCATACAACTTGTAAACCATTAGAGCACTTCCAGACCTTAACCAAAGAGAAAAAAGGAACAAAGCCTAAGCAAATGAGCCATTCGTGTCTTTAGTGAACACAGTGAACACCCCCTCAATATTAATACATCCAGTTACATGCCCAGCAATGTGCTCTATGCAGAAAGCTGGTGTCACTCCAGGGCTGAAAAGGCCAGAGCAAAGCCTAGGCACATGTTTTCATTGCATCAGTAATTACTGGGGCATTTAGGAGGATGGCCCTGAACCAGCCCAGGCAGGGAAGGCTGCATTTGAAAGGATGGCCAGGCCAAATTATATTAGAGGAGTGTACTCCTGATGGAAATTGCATTAGTGGCTACTTCCCTCCCTCCATCTCCAACAAAATCTTGGCACTTAAAAGGCACTGAGTTATAGCCCTGGCCTTTTACAGCTTTTAATTAATTTTGACAGTTTCCCCAAGTATCTGAGGGAGGGTCTAGTTTGGACCCATAATTTTCTCCAGTGACAGAGAAGAGGGTTAAAACAGACAAATTTTGCTGCAGCCTTCCCACACACTACTGAGAAAGTAGCCCTCCTGCATTTTCTTTGGAAAGGAGTGGGAAGGAGAATGATGGAGCTGAACCCCCCCAAAGCCCCTGGCAGCAAAGCCAAGGGATGTAGCAGGGCACTGCATGGAGCAGGAGCCACTCTAGCCAGTATAGCTGGGATGGGAAGGTGCCTCATGCTGCCACATGTGCACCATGGCATCTCATGTTCTTCAGGAAAAGCTGTCTGCAGTGCTGTTCCCAGGGCTAATGCTGATGGTGGTATCTCCTGCAGGACACAGGGAAGGACAAAGCACTCCCTGAGCTGTTTTGCAGGTGCAGCTGGGAGCCTGCCTGGCTGGTCTGTGATAACATAAACACAGAGGTTTGACAGAGCAGGAATCTGAGTTAATGGCACAATAAATCAGCCAGGAGGAAGAGGAGGTAACATTAACCTACTCACACAGCAGCATGTTCAGTATATTTAGAAACTTGACAACTGATGACCCTCTCTTAGCCGGTCTAAAGTGTCGCCATTCAATGAGTGAATAAACTGACATCAGCATTAAATTCAAGCCCATGGCAAGGTGCGTTTGACCCTTTGTGCCAGGTATGCAGGAAGCTTTCCATATTCATCTTTAAGAGCAGTCAGAGGTCAGAGCCCTGCCAGGGTCCGTACCATCCTCTGTAGGATAAACTGGGGAGTGGGTGTTGATGGTTATTCACTGTCAACCTCCTGGGAGGAAGAGACACCAGTGGAATTTCCCATTGAATCGCTACAGAGTGCTGACTTACACTGTGAAAATGCAGGCATGTAACACTTCCTTTCCTATGACCACTTAACCAGAACATCCCTAATTTGGTGGAGCAAGGAGAGAACCACTCAAGAACCCCGTCTGTTCCCCGAACCCTTTGTGGGATCTCAGAATCTCTTTAGTGACTAATTTTGTTTGGAAGAGAAGAGCTGCCATTGCTCCTTGCCTTGCTCATTTCAATTAGCTACATACCCCCATGAAACTCATCAAGCATGAGCTGGGAGAGGCTGTGCTGAGCCAGTCAGACATCTGGGGCAGGTTATGTTTGGTGCTTCCCATGCCTTCCTCTCAGAGGTTATTTGATGGATAAATGGGGAAATAGAGGAGCCTGGCAACCCCGATGCTTCACAGCAATGTACATTTTTTTACACATTTCCGCTGGGTTTGACATTTTGCCTGCCTGGCACTACTGCTCTGAGGACAGGATGTGCCAAGAAAGAGTACATTGGGGACTGCTCACGTTTTGAATTGTTAGCAGATTTAAAGGGGAGGATGACTGATGAGGGGTAAGAAACAATAGTTCAGGCAACTGAACTGTACAGAACTGGCTGGTTGAAACGTTTATTATATGGGCCAAGATCCACAGCGAGACTGGTTGTGAAATAAATGCAGTGAAATGCTGGGTTTAAACTGTGATGCCCCAGTGCATTCAGATAAACCAGCATAAACCATGCGGTGGCTGTAGTGACAAGTTACTGTTTTGCTGTCATTTGGGCAGAGGTTGTTTGTCAAACCCAGCAGCAGCCCCAAAGCAGAAGCATGGGACAGTGGGGAAAAGCTGGTGATCTCGCTGGTCTTGGTGGGCACAGTGAAGGGCAGAGAGACTTGCTTTGTGCCAGGACTTTTTGAGCAAGACAACATCTGGTGTGAAAGGCTGCAGGATTACAGCTTCTAAATAAAGCTCTCAGAGCTGTACCTGTTGCTGCCTGGGGTCAGCAAGCTCTGCCTTATGCTGCCTGAGACTGAGCTGTTATGCTGACTTAAAGATGTCAAATGTTTGTCCTCTGCTCCACACTATCACATTATTTGATGAGCAGTTATGTCCTTTAGGTTTGTCACGGAGTGGCCATGTGGCAGAGATGATTAAACTGCCACGATGGGCCTATGGAATAAATAGCTTGACATCAGAGAATTTGTACTGGGTACTGGCAAGGAAGAAGCAAGCCCTAAGGACATGCAAATAATGTGTTTATTCCTCCTGCGTTCAGCAGTCAAGTAGCTGTCAGGCCATCTGCAAGGGGAATTCCCTGCTCTCTCTACCAGTACCGCTCCTGTATTTTGCAGCTCTGAGGGCGGCAGGGCTCCAGCTGCAGGTAAAGAGAACTAGAGCTCCCTGCCAAACCTCCCAAAAGCCGTGTGGGGGTTGTGGGGGTTTCTGCAGCACTGTGGGCGTGATGCCGGGTGGCTCCGGTTTCTCTCTTAGCTCACTCACATCCACGTTTCCCGGCAGGGTGGTCTGCTTGGTGAGCACACCTCTGTGTGAAAGCTGATGGCTTCTTAATTTCTGGTGTAAGAAGGGCAGATGAATTGCATCGGCATTTGGGAGTGGAAGGAGCTCCCCCCGCACCTTCAGCACCTGTGGCTCAACTGAGGTTGAGGGACACATGCTCATCAGCTGTAATTTACCAATGCAGTTTTATATGTCTTATATTTATTTAGGCATATAAACTGAGCTTTCCAGACCCTGCCTTGGTTCCACCAAGCTTTGAAGCCTGTAGGAAACTTCTTTAAGGCAAGATGAAGCAGATTTTTTTTTTGTCTCTTTCTGTTTTAATAAAAAGGTGGTAATAAATAGCTACCTTGTTTTTATGTGTTCTTATTAGGCATCTCCATCAATAGAGCAGAAAGCATAGCTCCATTTGGGATGGTCAGTAGACCAAAAAAATATGAATGTGGACAGATAAATCCTCTCCCTGGATGGATAACAGCTACATACTCACAGGCTGGGAACATTGCCTGATGATACAGGGTTAAGAAAATGTAAATTAATATTTAATTACTTTATCCAAAGTGGAAAAGCTTGGACAGAAGGGAGTCCTATTTCAGGAGAATGGTCTGGACATATGAACTCTCCACAGAAGACTTATATAAGTAAACAAAGTGCTATATGAAGAAACTTCTTGGCTGGCTGACAAGAAGCATGCCCAAGTGCTCTGAAATAGTCCAGGGTTTTCCCCAGATTCTGCCCAGGGGCTGGTTTGAGCCCCAGGGGAGAGCAGCCTGCTCAAGGTGACTGATGAAGTGTGAGGGGGGGATAAGTAACAGTGACTATTTATACACTGAGAGTGCACCGTAGATGGAAGGTGAGAGAATATAGACTCTTAAAAGACTCATGGGGCAGGACAGAGAATTTAGTAAGCTGGACTGAAGAAAATAAATAGTGAAATGCTCTGGCATGGTCCTCTGAGTGACTGGGACGTTCAGTACATCCTGACAAGGAGAGAAGCACGTGCAAGAAGGTTCCTGTGCCTGGCTGGCACATCTGCTGAGGCAGAACTGTGCCTCACACCGTGGCCCAGGGCACAGAACGAAGCTGTGTGGGACAGCAGCCCTTTGCTCTTGATGAGGGGGTTTTTGGCAAGAAAACCTCTCTCAGCTGCCCCAGGGCTCGGAGGGACGCGGGTTTCACAGACATCCACAGCAGTGCACCCAGCCATGTCCTGCTCGTGGGGCAGAGCTGCTCGGTTGGTTTGGGAAAGCTGGCTGCTGCTGCTCCCTCATGTGCCACATGCAGCGCTGGGCTCAGCCAGTGTCAGTACCTGAGGCCACAGACCCGATGTCACATTTGGGAGAGAACGAGGGGGGCAGCACAGAGGAGGCTGCTCTGCCCAGCTCCTCCCGCCCGCAGGAAGAGGTTGGGTACCAGCTGCTAAGCAAGCAAGGGGAAAACTATGACCTATAGGAAACTATGTGAGGCACGCCTGGTCTCTGAGGACTACAGACGAGCTGGCAATACCAACACTGGAAACAGATGCTAAACTGATTGGAAATTATTTTGGCAGAAAGCCAAAGCTGGAGCAGGAGCACTGGTACAAACAAATTGAGGCAAAATGCATTTTGAAGTCTCAGATCTGTTTGATTTTGGGAAAAGAGTGACCTGTTCTCTCTTTGGCAATGGTGTAGGGCTTTGAACAGGCCACACACCAGTGCATCTTGCTGAAAGCTGTGAGGTACAGGCAGAGAAAGCAGTCAAATGCTGCTGGTTGGCACTAGCACCTGCTGGGGAAGCAGCATCTTAGTGAAGCTCCTTGGCTGACAGCTCTGGAAGGATAGGAGTACCACCAATTTCAGCTCCTCCTGCTGCAGGCAGAACTCCTGCACTCATGGTGACACCTCCCTACAGTCATGGGTAAACAATAAAAGACCCTGGAGAAATTTTACCAGACCTTGCAAGCCAGGACACCCACAAAGAAATACAGGCTGGTGAAAGGTGGAGGCTAGGGGAATGCCAGAACACAACAAAAACTGGAGAAGCCTTTTTCCCTAATCCCTAAAGTTGGGGGTTGAGCCTGTAGTGCCATCAGTGCAGCTTCTCTGAGAGCCATTCACTCACAGGGGCAGGGGAGGGAAGCTAGCTTTCTAAGGCTGATTTTTTTATTTTTTGGCAACACACAAGAAACAAGTCTAAAACCTGTGTTAGACACAGGAAGAACGGAATAAAAATCTGTTCATTAAGAAGCATCTCCTGCAATTCCTCTTCTCAGTCCTTGTACTTGTGCTTGGTTATTACTCTACCAGTTCTCAAATGATAAAACTTTTCTCCTTGTGGCTAAAATTCAGAGAACAACTTTGCACAAACATGTTATACTGATGTTTAAAACCTGTACTCCAGGTTTTGCTGTAGTGCTGAATTATGGTCCCATATTGTGCATTTCAATAGCTTTTTATTTCCTAGAGGTCAGCAAACCTGCATGCCAGCCTCATGCTGCCCTTGCCCCCAGAGTAGGCAAGGTTTCCAGCTGGGCTAAAGGGAAACCAGCCCACTGAAGGTTGCACTCTGACTCATTGCATTGGTCATAGCTTTGGTGCTGTGAGCTTGCACCGTCTCTCTCTCTTAAAATCAGAAAACGTAGGTTTTATCCATACAGATGAACCCTAAGGAAAAAGAATATTTAAGGATATTTTGGTTATTACAGCATCTGATGTATCCTCTGACCTTCCCATTTTAACAGCAGCACTTGTGTGTTCCTACAAACCCTACGTGCTCAGCACACCAATTTCTTATTTTGAACCATGGATCTAGATTCCTGCAGGGACAGGAACTTAGCAGCCAGTATCACATCCCCTAACCTTTACTAACAAATATGGCAAACTGTCAAAGCTGGGGCACTTTTTCCAGTTCATCTGGGATCCTGTCATGGTAACAGATTCGCTTTTCTAATCAGCAGAAGTTGCAGTGAGGTGACACTTGCCTCGGAGGTATCTTTTTGTGCATGGGATTTCTACCAGAACGGAAGCTTGCAGTGCTGCTGGTCTGTGGGTCTGTGTCTGGCTGTTCAGGAGAATGAGGTAGTTTGTAGAGGGGACTGATGCTCAGTCCTTGCTGAAACAAACTCCTGGCCTTTTCAAGTACGATGCCCTGGGGCCAATTGCAATTAAAAGGATTCAAAATCTCCTGTATCCTATGGGAGACAGCAGCTCTGGCTGAGCAGTACTGCTGCAATGGGATATGTGCACCCCATCCCACCCCTGCCACAGGGCTGGTTAGGCACAGGCAAGGGCTCTTCTGCAGCTGAGAAAACACCTCTGCCAGGGCCCAGCTCTCTGCCTGCTTGTTGCCATTTAACAGAGGGACTTGCCCTTGCTAGAGACACAAGACTGGGTATCACAGATCTGCTGTCAGGTCCACGCTGTCTTCAGATGGAGAAATGAAAAGGGAGAGGAAAGGGATGTGTGTTCCACCCACATCAAGGAGCACCAGTCCATATCCACATCTCGAGATGACCACACAGGAGTTTCTGAAGTCTTTCAAAGCTCTATGGAAGAGATTCAAGTCCAAGGACAAATAATATATGTAATCTGAAAATACAAATTCCTCTCACACTGCCCGGCTGGGTTTTGTAACTACAATCTTCCCACATTCACACTGGCCAAGGACCCACAACCATGTGCCAGACACAGCTTTTATTCTCGCAGTCTAAACAGGCTTCATGTGTGCTTCTTCATACAAAGATACATACAGGCAGTTTCTGTCAACCAGAAACATACTGGTTTCCACTGTTCACACAGTACCCATAACACATGGAGTCCTGAAGAGCACTTCAGGACCTATAAATGCAATAAATGAAACAAAATCCATGCAAGGAGAAAACGAGATTTAAAAGCATGCTTATTTAAAATAAGTTTATTATAATGAAATAATATAAAAGTCTGTCAAAGTCTTAACAATGCTCCAAAGGAACAGACAGATGCTGTATGATTTGAGAGATGATGCAGACTGGAAACTTTAGAGTATTTCAGACTGAACTACTTATGACAGAACAATTTGTGCAAAGCTTACACTGAGAGAGGTGATTTGGGGGGCCTGAACAAGCCCTTAGAATTCAGTAAATTTAAAGTGTGAGGCAATATACCTTCTCTTTGTCTTTAAATGCATTTCAGTATGTATATATTTCAGTATGCAAAGTAATGCTTACATTAAACTTAGCTTGACATTGATAAAAATGTATGCACAAAACTGGCTTGAAAAAAAGAAAACAGGAAACCATACAAGCAAGCTGCCTTGGTTTTCAGTTTAATTATTGTATTCTGGAATGCAATTTACTCATTTAGTTTCAAGTAGACATAAATCTCAAACTTTCAACATGGCTTTAAATAAAGGAATCAATAACTTTTGGACCCTTTGAATGCTGAAATGCAAAAGAAAGTTGGCATACTTAGTGTTAAGCAGAAATAAGGAAATGAAAAGGAAGTTTCATATTAAAAAAATCCAGCTTTAGCACATCTGAAGTATGTGGGAGAGAAATCTTACATCAAGGAAGGGATATTAAAAATGATGGTCTAAGACTGCATTTTGAAGAACTGCATGCCAGTGGGATGGTGCACGTGTGTGTAAGTGAAGCATATGCCTACATCATAACTTCAAAGCAAGTGCTTAAATCCTTGTGTCAGCTGTGAGCAGGATCAGCTATGGCCTGGGTTTGCTCAGAGCCAGTAAGTGCACTATGAGACCCCTCGTGCACGAGGGAAGATTTATTCTGCTTAGAGCAAGCAGAAGTTTGCAGGGTTTGTTCATCAGGGGGCTACAGAAGGTAGCAACAAGGCATGAATTCAGTTATTTCCACACTGCTTTTTTTTTTGTTTGTTTTGTTATCTGCACTATGCAGGCAAGAGAAGATAAATAAGTAAACTAAAACAACAAAATAAAACAAAATCAAAAAACCTTGTGCTTTCATTTCTGTGAGGCAGAATATCCAAATCTGAAATGTCCCAATTTACATTGCCTGCCAAAGAATTCATTTCTGAATATCCAAGTTTGTATTTGCATGCCTTACAACACATCCTGCTTTGCTACGACAGCAACAGCTTTGATAACAAAGCAGATGACAATGGATAGTAAGGAAGGACCAGGTAGGGAAAAAGGTCAAGACAGACAGGTAGGAGCATGCAAATTATCTTTCCTGGTGTCTGAAAGGCAGTTTAAGCTTCCCTAAACGTTTTCACAAAAGCTGAAGTGACAATGGTTAAAAGGCCCAGCATATGGACACATGTAGCACTTATTTCTGTAATGGCCCACACCCTGCCTTTGCCAAAGCAGGTTGCAAACACCTGGGGCAGAGTTTTGTGTGCCTTTTTATATGTCCAACCAACCAAGCAACACTTTTCAAACTAGGAAAGACTTTAAAAGCAAACAGCTGTAACTTAAATCCCGATGATACTTTACAAAAAGCTTGTAAGTGAAGGTACATGGCCCTTAACTTTAAATGCATCTGTTAAAGGGAGATCCACAGCACAGCACAGTGTCAAGACAGGATGTTTCAATGACTCGTTATGCTTACACTAAAGCACTTGAGTATGCAGTTCATATTCTACAATTGTAATGCCACAGAACTCCAACATGGGACCGAGTATGGTGTCTTTAAACAGCAGAGGGGACTCCAGAACACAGCTTGTTTAAAAAAATACAAAACACAAAATAAATAAAATAAATAAATGTGTCGGATTGCTAAGCAGAACTCGACTGAAATTGAGAGCTCTGCTCTAATGCCAATGACATTATATAACAAAGATGTGATCATAACCTCTACTCAAGTATGCTGACTGCAATTATTCAGTACTAGATAGCACTTCTATCAGACTGCTTTGGGATTTACCATGTCTCAGCAAGGATGCACATTGTATGGACACTGCCTGTCTCATATGCTGTATCAGAGTTCTACGCTCAGCTATACTAACTTCACAAAAAGCAGCCTTACTCCCTCCTAGGGTAAGGCTGTGATTACTCGTATTTCACCTTGGGTAAGTAAAATCCCTGAGAATATGCAACAGTTAGACATTGAAGGAAACAGCCAAAAACATTTCTAAAGGAAAGTGATGCAAAACTTCAGACTAGCTCAACTTAAGAAACCGAAGCAGTTCATGTAAAGTATACAGAGCCAGGGTGCTGTTATCTGAGAGTCATGTGGATCTCTATCAGTGTGCAGGTTGATAAATGTCAGCCATTAAAAAAAAACACAACAAAGAAAACAACCCTAACTAATTAACAAACCAAACAAATGAAACAGAAAACACCGACCTTCTCTCCAACTCTAAATTTGAAGGCCAAAATTTAGTTGCTTGTTCTCTACAATTATTCTAATGCAATGCTATCCTCTCTGCTTGCCAAACTGACACCATAGAAAAAGACAGTGAGTTGTCTATCAGTGCATTTGCTTCCACTTGGTCATCTGGTCTACTACATCCTGAGAGGTGTAACTTGGAGTTCAGCTCTGCAACATGCCACACGGGTTTCTTTCTCAGTGGTTGTTTGACTGCAAAGATAGCATTCAGAAGTCTTAGAAGTGCTCAATGCTCTGCAAGAGCAGTGCATAGTGAAGTGCAAGTTTTGAAGGCAAGGAGACCTTGCTCAATTCCTTCTCTGCAAGGCCCCTGTTTAACAACAAGCACAGAGGGGTCTCCTGAAGCCACGGTCTCCTAAAAACGTTCTCAAGCACCAATTCCAGAGTTCAGAAAAAAACACCTTTACACAGAAGAGCAAGATGAGAAAGCCTGCTCTGAGGCAGGATGCCAAGCTGATTAGAGAATACGTAATATGGAACACTCTTCCTGCTTGCTGGACAGCAGAAGAATGGTAGAAGCTAGTAACAAGCTGGTGGCCAAAAGAAGCTCTTCCTTACCTAATAAAGCCTTCTGACTTTTTTGAAACAAATTCTGCATCTGATGCACACCCAACAAACTAGTGGTTCTCTTTCTAGTTAAAAAACAACCCAAAACAGAAACCCCAGAAATACTTCCTAATACTCTGAGCTGAATATGCTTTCCTACCACTGGAAAAAATTAGAACAAAAAGGAATTCAATTTTTTTTTTTTTTTTTTTTGTGATCTGACAGTTAATTTCTAGAGGAGAGTGATCTCTTCCTGGTCTTCTTATGACCTAGCTGATATTTTGTGGAAATGTGGTCTCCATTATCTTTCCAGATCATTCAGCTAAAAACTGTTACAGTGAAGTCTCCCACAGAAAAGCTGAAAACCATGAGGAAACCACACATTTTGTGTGAAAGTTGGTTGTACTCCTACAGGGGTGGTTTCTTTGGATTCATGCTTAGAAGCAGCAGAAGACAGAATCCCAAAGGCTCTCAGCTTCATTTTTAGTACTGTGAATAGTGAAATAATTGAATAGAGCTTTGGTCAAAAGTTTTAACTTTGCACTCAAAATATATACTACTTAATTTAAGAAAATCCACAAAACTAAAACCTGATTTGTTCTGATTCCTCTTGAGTATCTGGGAACTACAGATAGGTAAGACTCAGATGACAGAAAAAAGTCACACTATTTGAACAGTCTCTTGGGAATCTGGAGAGGTCCCAGCTGACTGGAAGCTGGCAAGCATTGTCCTGATTTTCAAGAGGGGGAAGAAGAAGGACCCTGGAAATTACAGGCCTGTCAGTCTCATTTCAGTACCAGGTAAAATCATGGAAAGGATTATTCTGGGAGGTATTGAAAAACAGTGCAGTCACTGGTCACAGCCTGCACAGCTTCAGGAGAGGGGAGTCCTGCTTATCAAAACTGATTTCCTTCTACGACAGGGTAACCCACTCAGTTGATCTAGGAAAGCCAGCTGATGTCTTTTTGGAAGCCAGCAAACCTTTCAGGACTGTCTCTCACAGTATCTTTCTGGACAATTTGTCCAGCACACAGCTCAATAGCCATGTTACATGATCAGTGAGCAACTGGCTCACGGGCTGGGCACAAAGAGCTGTAGTGACTCATCAGGCTGGTGCCCTGTCACTAGTGGAGTTCCACATGGCTCCATCCTTGGCCCTGTGCTTTTCAACATCTTCACAAATGACTCGGACACAAGACTGGGAGGGATGCTAAGTAAGTTTGCCAACAACACCAAATTGGGAGGAGCTAAATTGGGATTCTCTTGAGGGGAAGGGAGGCCCTGCAGAGTGACCATGACAAATTAGAGATGGGCAATCACCAAATGCATGATATTTAGCAAAGCCAAGTGCCAGATTCTGCACCTTGGACAGGACAGTCCTGCTTGTATGCATAGACAGGAATGAGATGCTGGAGAGCAGCACTGTGGAGAGCTCAGGGGGTCCTGTTTGATGTCAAGTTGAATCTGATTCAGTGTGCCCTGGCAGCAGAGAGGGCCAACCCTGTCCTGGGGGGAAGGCACAGCATTGCCACCTGGGCAAGGGAGGGGACTGTCCTGCTCTGCGGTGGCCTTACCTTGAGTGCCACGGGCAGTTTTGGGCATCACAACACAAAAAAGACATTAAACAATTAGAGAGTGTCCAAAGGAGGGCCACAAGGATGGTGAAGAGACGGGGGAAGCCTCACGAGGAGGTCACTTGGTCTGTTCAGCCTGGAGAAGAGGAGACTAAGGGGAGACCTCTTTATGGTCTTCAACATCCTCACGAGGGAAACCAGAGGAGCAGACACTGATCTCTTCACTCTCATGACAAGTGACAGGACTCAAGGAAATTACATGAAGCTGAGTCAGGGGAGGTTTAGGTTAGATACCAGGTAAGTTTTTTACCCAGAGGGTGACTGGACACTGGAACAGGCTTCCCAGGGAAATGGTAACAGCACCAAGCCTGTCTGAGTTTCTGAGTTCAAGTAGATTTTGGACAACGCTTTCAGGCACATGATGGGATTCTTGGGGTGTCCTGTGCAGGGCCAGGAGCTGGGCTTGCTGATTCTGATCCCTTGGGTCTCTTCCAACACAGCATATTCCATGAGTCTATGAATGTCTAGTTAGAGTCCTGGTACCTTCCTTTATACAGTAAGTTTGATGTTGGCCTTTTCTTCAAGTTATCACGTGCAAAGCTCACAATGCTAGGCTCTTTAGAAAGGATCAAGTATTCAGTGTGCAGAAGCTCCTGTCACAGAGCAATGCAGGGCAGCAGGTTTGCAGTACATTCATTTTACTAACAACACTGGTTTTAGCCTAGCAAAAGCCAGCACTACTTCTGTGAGTATGGCAATACTGCCTTCTGTATTGATGAAAACTTAGTAATTCTAAGTACCTCACTAGCACAATCTTCTCCCCTCCTGCATAGGAGTTAAACTCAGCTCTTTGTACAAAGCTATCTGAAGCCCTAGGTCAACACAGAGAGATCTGCTTATGCCTTGAATTGGAGTCAGTAATCCACAGACAGCCTTCAACACAACTAGAAATCTTTCCCTAACCATATCACTAGATAAAAGGACTTCTACATTATTTTTAATAGCAGCAATGCTAAGGAACACGTTTTTATCTGTATAAGCAAAATGAGAAAAAGGGGAAATCTTTCTTAATTTTTAGTCACTTCTAAATAATTTCAAAGTTCAGGATTTGGAATTGATCCCATGTTTAATAGCTCCATCACAAATTTTAGCTTCCCCTATACTTTACTCATTTCATGTCCACTTCCATGAAGTTTATGCCCACAATGACAGTCTAGGAAGGATTTTAATGATATCTGCTTTTCAAACTGCTAGCTGTATGCAACTTAAAAGCAAGTATTACAGTTTTGCATTAATTATGATTCAAGAAACCCCTAAAACAGAAAAAACCCTCCTAAACCTTAATAAGCCAGGATGATGGATATGATCTTCAAATGCTTGTGTAAAGTACTGTTGAAATTAGCTGGGCTGAATCTGTGCCAGCAGATTTGTGGTGCACTAGCAGGAGCTGGCAGGGAAGCCATAGCATGTACTGGGAGCTGGTCAGGGAACACAACAGCCTGTTTCAAAGGCTAGACCTTGGGGTCACTCATACCACCAGCCACATATACCTGTGGTGATGATCTCTATAATATTTGGATTAAAATGTTTATTTAATAAATATTTATGTCATGCAAATATATTATTTGCAATTAAGAGCTTCAACACAAACGGAGGGACAAACTCACTGCATTATAAGCTGGTGTTTAGCTGTCCTTCTCTTCTGCTACCAGGGTAACACTAACTCTCACTATCCTCCTACACCATGGCAGGGAGTGGGATAGTGAGAGGCAGCAGCACCTGCCTGGGTACCATACTGGTGACCCAAAAGCTCTGCTGCATGAGCAGGTCTCTCCACAGGTACAGCAGCAAAGGCCAAATTCTGCTCTGTTACTTCATGAGGTGAAGAGAAGAGGAGGTGCACAGGCAGAAGAGAAACAGTCAAAAACATTCATCACGGACAGTTATGATCCAAAGAGAGACAGTACCTCTGCATTTAAATGCAACACAAGCTTAATGAAAAGGTAAAAATCACACACACCCTTCCCCCAAAACACTCAACACCCTTCCCACCTGAAAAGATACAATGAACAGAAACGATGCCCCAAAACCAAAATGGAAGAAATCTTTGTTAACAGACACAGTCCCTGAATTTTTAAGATGTGGTCTTGCTGTAGTCATACCACCTCATCTGATTCCAAACCATGTACTTCATAGAGAGTGTCCAAGATATTTAGCTGCTTTTCCATGGCTGGTAAGTAAATGTTGAGGTCCCTCTGCATTCCTTTGTAAAATGTTTCTTCCTGAGGATCGCACTCATCTACAGACAGAGCTGCCACAAAATCTTCATACGTTGGAGCTGCCCTTAAAGCTAACTGGGAGAGGAAACAAAGCTTTAGATTTGCAACACAGAATGGGAAAAGAAATACAACTAAAGCCAGCAAAAACTTCTAAGACTTCCCTCTTTGCACTTGGACTGCATAGCTTCAATTTAATCACGTGTACATGCATATATTGAGAATTTTAACTAGAAGGGAGGTTAACTTTTTAAAATGCTTGTTTTTTATTATTTTTGTGTAGATCCCCAGTTTAAGATACCTTCAGAGATGCCTGACTTTTAGAAAGTGTCTGTATATCATATTTTTTATAAATAAATTGAGCCCATCAAATTAATTAAATATAAACCCCAAATAAAGTATAGTTTGTTAGGGAAGATCTCAACCCACTGTTACACAACATCACCAAATTCTCAACATGCTCTTTAGAAAGCTCTCTCCAACAATTCTGCTTCTCTCAAAGTCATGATGGCCTGGATGAGGTTTTCCTTTTTCCTCTTGTAACTTCAGCGACAATTTTCCAGTGACAGACACAAGGGGGAGCTGCCAGACTGGACGAAAAATTTCCCCTAGCCAATATATTCTACTTCAACTCCCCACACACACTGAATGCTCATCACATTCAAAGAGAGATCAATCTTCAAAAAGGCAACCTCAAATCCTCTTTTCTTCATTTAATAGCCCTGCAAGACTGGGCTTAAAAGTATATAATTAAAAGATTGTGCATGTAAGTGCAATCTGTCTGTTTCATCTCTAGAAAACAGGCTCCGCCCTGAAAGTCCAGTAATAAACATAGCAAAAACCACAACCCTCACTTGAAAATAAGCTCTGGCAAAGGAATCTATTCATTTTAATACTTAGAATTTAAACACAGTTTATTAATTATACACAATATAAGATCACATGAACAAGACCCCCAGCTCTGTCAGCAGCCAAGATAAACACTTACCGCAAAGACCCCGCGCACAACCCAACCATGGTGCTGCCGTAATGTCTTTCCATAAGCATTGTCTTAAAGGAAAAAAAAATAAAATCAAGAGATAGATGTATGGCAGTTTTAAATTTGCATCACAAAGAGAACTCAGAGCTTAGAAATGACTATTCAGGGGTATATTCTTGCCACTCAACGTAAATAATGGCTGTTTCTGAGTACCGAAGTTATGACTGAAAGGAGATGACAGATTTGGGATTTCTGCACTGGGGTCTCAGCTCTGCTGTCAAATCTCCTTCAACTCATCCACAGCAAGTAAGTGTTCTAACAGACAGGAAAGCTAATGTAAAGTCTAAGAAAATACTGTATGGAGTGAAACTCCAACAGTATACCAAAGCTGCAGTGGTGGTACAGATATAGAAGAGCTTTTCAGGGGAAGAAAGGAAATGAAAAAGTAGAAAAAACCAGCAGCATGACTCTGCTGCAGACACAGAGCAATTCAAGGAAGAGTCGAGGCTGAAGCTTTCAGACTCAGAAGGTCAAATAAATGTCTAAACACTTCCCATGGTGTTTAACACCCATATCTGGTAGCAATGTATTTACAGCCTCACTTCCAAGAGCTGCTACATACTTCAGTGTAGTAGTTCTTTTTACTAATCCTCTAAGGCAACTGCCTCACTGTGTAAAAGAAAAAATAAAATAAGAAGCTTTTTAAAAAGCTCTTTCAAAGTTGGTTTAAAGGATTATTACAACATTATACTGCATGCATATAGAAAGGGTCTTGCCCAGGAGTAACCAAGTCAAGTGTAAGGGGGGTTTGTATTTTGGTTTGTACTTGCTTTGGCCAGTAGCCTGACAAAGAAAGTGTGAGACATTGTGTACTTGGAAAAAAAAAATCCTTCTTCTTTGTTACAACCTGCCTTCTAATTGATGCAGGCAATTCACAGCCATATTGGCAAATAGGTGATTTCAAAGAATGATGGCAAATCACACAAAGAATTTGAAAACTAACAAAACAGCAATTATACATTTGGGAGTGTTCCCACTGCAAACCAAGAGAAGAAATTTGAATGAGTCAAAGCACTTGCTTCCCTAAGATATAACTGTCTCCTCTGCCAAAAGTATGCCAATTAAAGGAATCTTTATTTGCTAATGAATCAACATTTACCAGTTATCTAGTAACCCATCTCAAGGCAGCCATTTTAGAAGACTGCAGTTTTCAAAAATGTTGTCTTAGACATCACTTGCCTTATCAGTCACTAAAGAAAAGAAGACACAGGTTCTAAACAAGGAGGAAAGCAGCCAAGTATGTAAATTTAGAAGCACATGAAGAATGAAGCAATTGGCACTTACTCAGAGCTGTTTGGATATTCTTTTCCCCATTCTTCACTTCCGTCAAAAACCCTTTCAAGAACTTTAAACCTCTGCCAGGACAAACCCATGAAATAAAAAGAAACAATGTTTATAAGAAAGTAACCCGAAGTATAACAAAGCCCCCAAGGTTGCAATACAATTTTACAGTGCACTGAAACTCAGAATTAAGGAGCCAATTTCAATCCGAACAAAATTGCAGCCACCTCCTCCAGCCTCTCTCCCAGTCCAAGGGAAAAACATTTTGCTAAACATTTCTGCTGCAGCTTGAAATCATCTACTTGATGCCATAGTTGAGTAGGATCAGTCAGTCATTCACTGTAACTTCACTTTTACAGGAAAAAAGTTTGCCTGCAATATTTTCTTCAGGCCTTTTGACAAAGGTGCAGTGATACAACCACAGACAGCACATTATTCTTGATGCTGGCCAGTTTGGATCGATGGAGCCTGCAGGAAGCAACCAGCCTGCTCCATGCCCATAAACCTGCACTGGTGAAAGGCCCCTCACTGCACCAGCAGTTCACAGTGAAGGCAGATAGAAGGCCATTACCTTTTCAGCCACAGGAGAGCCTCCGTGGCAGAGTTTCTAACTTGTGCTACACCTGTGTTCACTTCATGGAGCACAATCTTCTGAAGGGTATCAAACTCTTCTTTGTTGGTTATAAATTTCTGGTTTATTTTCTGGAAAGAATATAATAGGCAAAGTTTTAGGCCTTTTAAGACCCAATAGGGGCCTATAAATACCACCCACTACCAGGACTCTTCCCTGCTAAGAGAAACTACAGATTCCCAAGGATGCCACACACTTCCTGTGGTATGGCTGCTCTTCCACGCTGGGCATGCCATCCCAGGGCACACTCCACACACATCTGGCTAACACAACCAAAATAAAGCATCTCAGTCAAAAATTTACATGGGACCTACCATTTCTGTCCAACAAAATGCTTGAGGCTCCCATGACATCCTCCCCACTTAAGGAAAGGAGTTAATTCAAACTGCCCCTCAAGAAAAGTCCCATTTGCCCAGAGCTTCAACTACAAGCAAAATTTACCTTCTGACCACTGCAAACTCTCAATATTACACCTAGCAGTGCTCAGCATGCCTATGGTTTCAAGTCTCTATATACAACTCCTCACACAAACAAAAGAGACAATATATAAGGGGCAGAAATTTTTCTTCCACATTAAAGGAGTAGCTGTCTATCACTTGACAATAACTATACTATGTTTTAGGTTTTTAAATAGCATTCTTTTCTCTTGCTATTTTCAGTGGCTACCTTCTATAAGATAAGCTATCAAACAAATCTGATTGTATACAATATTCCTTAGCATACACTCAGAAGATATGTTTTGCTNCCCAGTCTGCTGAGAAACTGCCTCTTAAAGCATTAACTTCCTCCTACTTGATTGAGCAAAGGGGTTTTTCCCCCACCCCCTCCATTTGTTTTACAGGTTAAAGTCAACACTGCTAACATCACATCATGACTTATAACCTATGCAGCTCAGAATCAAAATCATATTCATTAGGTATAACAGATGTTTTACTTGGCAGTCAATCAAGTATTTTATAAGTTCGCATACAACTGGATTTAGTAAACACAGCATGTACTGTCAGAACAGAATTAGGGGCACTTCACTGCATTAATCTGACAGATGGTAACATTATAAAATATTAAATAACCTTTCACTATTGACTCCTACCACAAAGATTCTTAAGCACTAGTGTCCAAAGTAGACATTTTGTTTAAAAAACTGAAATCAGTGCTAGAAATAAGTTATTACCTTGATGTTGCCTACAAAATCCATTTTAACTGGAGCAAAAACAGTTGGTCCCAAGAGTCCCTGAAAAAATGTTCCACTGCATGTTTTTGTTTTCTTTGTTTCTACACTCCATCCATCCATCCATCCATCCATCCATCCATCCATCCATCCA
>VZUA01019078.1:17790-41768 GCA_013401035.1 Horornis vulcanius | reverse complement strand
CTTAGTCATATCTAATCTGAGCCTACTCTCAGTTTAAAAAGCCGTCACCCCTTATCCTGTCGCTACACGCCCTTTTAAATTGTCTCTTTCCATCTTTCTTGTAGGCTCCCTTGAGATAATGGAAAGGTGCAATTAAGTCACCTTGGAGCTTTCTCTTTACCAGGCTGAACAAACCCAGTTCTCTCTGCCTGTCCTTGTAGGAGAGGTGCTGTTCCATCCCTCTAACAATCTGAGTGCATGTTCTCTGGACTCGCTCCTTTATGTATATATAAATTTATTTATTTATTTATTTATTTTACTATAGATGATCTCTTCTGGCCGTGCTTTCCTAAATCCAGACCTCTCACAGGGGTCTGCAATCCATCTGCAAATAGCTCTGTGAGGTGCATTTTGTCAGGGGCAAGTATTTTTTTGATTTTTTTACTCCTCCCTCCCCAAACACCCAAAACTTGCGTTTATTTGTGAGCAAGGAAACAAAAGCAATGCATGAATGCGATATTTTTTCGGGGATAAAAGGGCTTAAATAACATTGCATAAACTTGTCATTGGGGCCCCTCCACTGCTACCTGGTCTCAGAAAGTTTGGTGTGAAGCAGTGTCTCACAATGCTGTTCAAGATGAACACCGGCAGTAAGGCAAATCTCCTTTCCCAAGGTCATAAAATAAATCTTACTTAGCATTTGTTTTCTGGTCAGTCTGTAGGAAGTAGAGCCATGTGTCATTTCTTAAAAGATGGGGATGTTATGCGTGGAGCACATCTTCTACATGGAAAGGCTGAGATAACTGGCATTGTGACCTATTGTGGCTTTCCACTACCTGAAGAAAGATGGAGAGAGACTTTTTGCAAGGGCATGTAGTGACAGAACAAGGGGGAATGGCTTCAGACTTAGAGAGAGCAGGTTAGATTAGGTTATTAGAAAGGAATTTTTTACTCTGAGGATGGTGAGACACTGGAGCAGGTCACCCAGGGAAACTGTTGACAAACCATCCCTGGAGGTGTTCAAGGCCAGCTTGGATGGGGCTCTGAGAACCTGGTCTAGTCGAAGGTGGTGTCCCGGCCCATGGCACAGAGGGATTGGAACTGGATGATCTTTAAGGTCCCTTCCGACCCAAATTCTGTGATTCTCTGATTTAGGTGCGTGTTTTGGTATATGATCTCAGCAGTTTAATAGGTCTTGTGCTATGCATGAATTTCTGTTTGGTTTCTAAAGCAAACTATTAGGTTTAAAAAAAAAAAAAAGTTGTATGTGCCCTTCCACTAGCGGCAGCACAATCACAGCTTTTCATTATTCTTTACCTGCCCCCGACCAGACAAGTCAACATACCAGAATCACAGAAATGCAAATAAAAGGAAGAGCCAGAAATTTGAGGGAGTCTGCTAAGAGCCTGCAACGACTTGCTAATGCTGGATGTCCTGTGAAACATCAACGAAGTGTTAATAGTGGGAGACAGCAAAATACTCAAGTCTCTGCTGGCTGCCTGAAGGCTACTTTTGTATATTAAACAGAAAAAAAAAAAAAGTTTTGCATGTTTATGCTCTTGCAGACAATTCAACTAAAATCTCACTAATTTTCTCTTGTAGTTTACCTGCCTCTTTAAAAGGACTTCTAGTGACACACTAAAGTTTTTGTTGCTGACTAACTTCTGTAAGTGTTCTGTTTTCTTCTTAAACACCTTTCCTGCATGACTAGTAAATAGCTTTCAAATTCCTTGTCTGTTAGTAGAGTGAAAATAGTTCGGATTGTACCACCTGGTTAAATCAGAAAAGGGTCTTGTCTCTCAAGTCTAAAGTTGAATGTTCTGCATGCATTTGTTTCTGTTTTTTTCTAGACTGTTACGTAGTTGTTTTGTTGTTTTGTTTTGTTTTTCCCCCAATGGCTTCTTTTCAAAGATATGAGGCTGATTCTTCTAAGCATGTTAAAATGTATATAAATGTATATTGCTATCATGACCATGCTGGTCTGTGATTTGCAGTTTAGGATTGCCTTGATTGTAGATTTTTAAGAAAAATGCCCTTCTAGTCTGATAAGATTCCAAGTGGAAGTAGGTGATCAGTGAAGTAAAGGTGGAGATCTGAGTTGGTTAGTGTTGTTATAAACCAGGTAAATGTTGTTTTCTTTCCGATTCCCAAGGAACTTTTTCATGCAAAGCATAAGTTTTACAGATTTTGAAAGTGTACTTCATTTGAGACATGTCAAGGTGCTGAGTAGTGCTGTGTTTTTTACTGTCTACCTACATTATGAGCATATTTCATTTCCCTTTTGTGGAACTTCGTGTTTAAATCCTTTCTTTTCTAGTCACAAGCATAACAATGGTCAACCGATGTGGTTTACACTTGGCATAAGGGAAGCTCTCAAAGGCTGGGACAGAGGGTTGAAGGACATGTGTGTGGGAGAGAAACGGAAGCTGACTATACCACCAGCCCTTGCTTATGGAAAAGAAGGGAAAGGTAAAACATGTGGAGCACTCCCCTTGCTCTAATTGTTTCTTTATTTTACTGTTATTCTTGGCCTAAGAGGTTAGCAAGCTTTCATGCTTTCCAGGTTGAAGGAAAGAAGAAAAAGAAAAGAAGAAAAATTGAGGGCGTCAGGTGCTCTTTCTCATAAATTTGTTTCCTGCAGTAATGTCCATTAAGTGGCTGTGTGGTGAATGCAGGAAAAAAAAAACCCAGAAGCTGATGGCAGCTGCTGTGCTGTATGTTCTGAGTGTCTTTTCTGTTAGTGCTGTGCTCAACAGTGTTCTGCTTTTTCTTTTTATTTTTTAGTTTGTTTTTTTTCTCCCTTCTTTTACAGTCAAGTTGAGGTGTTGCTTAGGTAACAGTTGGCTTTTTGGCTGTTGGATCTATTTTTTTGGTAATGCTTCATGAATGTGCATGTGCAGGCCTCATACTTGCTTTCAGGTTTCTTTCAGAACCATAAGAAACTCCCTGTACTGCTGCCCAACCAGTTCTTAGATGATACAGTAAAAAGTCACTGTTTATTTCTCCATATAGGGACATATTAATTATTAATTATTTTCCTCTTACAGCTATTTTCAGTTAGGTCCCTGTTACCCACAGTAAGATGTGCATGGGCTGTCACGTTGTCACCTACTGAAAATGCACTGGCTGCTGTGCAGACAGAGGTTTTCTCAACCTGTCTACTACTGAGGGTAGTTTGGGGCTTTTCCTTTCAAATATTTCCAGATTCTTTTAACAGGAGGCTCAGATTTGGAATATGAAGTTAAGTGAGTGACAGCTTGAATGGTTCCATTTCTGCTTTATGGGATTTGTTTTAGTAAACTTTTTTTGAGCAATTATTATGAATTTTTATGTCGTGACAAGAGTTGCAACAGATGACCTATGGTAGTACAAGGTTCCAAAGCAGAAAGGATAAATGCCTGGGAACATACAGTCCATCCTGCTGATGTTCTCTCCCAACACCATGAGACTGTTTTGGGAATGAGGACTGCATGTCTGTACCTTCTGGCAAGTAAGGTGCACACAGGCTTAGGACTCCATATTTCCTCATACATACCTACAGCATACTTCATACTCTCCTTTGTTAAATGTACCGTTTTACACATCTTTTTATAGAAGTTCTGGTTTAGGGTTCAAGATACAGTATTAGAAGTAATCATGTTTCTAGCAGAGAACGAGAACCTTGTGGTTGTCATTTAGTTGCCTTTATGCAGGGCTCAGCTGTAAATTTTTCCACAAAAAGATAATGAAATGCTGCAGCACTCATGTAGTCATCACAGGCCTAATTGTTTGATTAATATGTAAAGCATTATAGTTGTTCTTCAAAGACTTGCAAGCCTCCCCTCTGTGTTTAGTGCAAGAAGGTTAAACAGCTAAACACTGCTAACTGCTGTAAGAAATTACTTGCTTTAGGGAGACTTTGAAGTATTTGAGCATAATTATGTTGCTGTTTTCAGGTGATGCTCTTGAATACAGAATTATTACATTTTCTTCATGCTTTCCTCCAGATGCACATAATTTCACTAGCCTCCCACCTTGGTCGCTGTCTGACTCATCATTTGAGTCAGATGCCTTTTTCTGTAACACTCAAAAAAATTACCTGTGTCCCAAACCCTAAACAGGTCACTGTGCCCTGTATTTCCAGAAGATTCTGCACGTTTATTCATCCCAGAAATCTACAAGCCTGTTTGTTGCTGCAGCTCAGGGTATATTTAACATGATAGCTCCTAAGTGGTAGATGTGGATTATTTTTCCCTGTCTTCTCAAGGCACAGAAATATTTTTTGGGGTGCTGCCAACCAATATAGAGATGTATTTGGTCCTGTTCAACCTCTCTCTATATAACAGAGCAAAGTGATGTGCCAAAAGGTCTTTGACAGTAGATTCAGCCATCAGTTTGAGGGCATATCACATCTCTGTAAAAGTCAGTGCCTGATAAACTGAAATCCTTGAGGTGTGGTGGCATGGGAAGTGCTCTGTGGGACTATTAGGAAGTTACCGGTCTGTTCACCTACATCACAAATAATGCTGTGATGACACATGCCTTGAGATCAGGTTTGGGTACTTAGTTTCTGCTGAGTGTTTGGAAATAGCTCAGTGCTTTGTGCCCTGAGTCCAGGGACTGCTGTGGGAGACCAACATCCTCCCTGCCCTTCTTTCTGTCTTTCTCTGCAAAAGTGTTTCTCCCAGTGGCAGAGCAGCAGATACAAGGTATCAGCTGGCAGTAGAGAGGAATTTAGGGACTGATGGGGTGTCCGAAATTGTCCCTTCGTGCTGCCCTGTACATTAGTCTTGGCTGTAGCATGTCTGACTGTACAGCCTTCTTTACTGTTTTCCAGTTTATCTGGCTCTGGCCATGGAAGAAAAAAGATTCAAGAACATTGTTTGATAAACTTGTGATGGTAATTGTTGAATGACTGTTTGCATCAACACCTACTAGTCTCCAACAAAACTAGTTGCATCTAAAGTTGAATTTGTGCTGTAAGGGCTGCTCAGAGTCTGGGCTACAGGCTGAAATGGTTCTGGTCATCACTGTTACAGATACTTATCCTTTCTAGTTCAAACTGCAGGATGCTTTGGAATGACTAGGCTTGCTGGAACATTGCTCTGACGCATGTGGCTTTTGTATGGCATTGCATATATAGTTGGTTTAAACTTTTCTCCATTTTGGGCAGGAAAAATTCCACCTGAGAGCACCTTGATTTTCAACATTGACCTTCTAGAAATTAGAAATGGACCAAGGTCTCATGAGTCATTCCAAGAGATGGATCTTAATGATGACTGGAAACTATCCAAGCAAGAGGTGAGTGGGTTATCCTTCTCTTGTGAGCAAATCTAACAGGATGGGAGAGTGGAAAAAAATGCACATCTATGCTGCACTGCTCTCAGCCATGCATCCTAGTGAAAATTGTGGACTGGATTGGATTTAATTGCTGATTTATTAATATACTGGGATTTCTTCTGCTGTAGGGCAATCCTATTTCATAGCATTCACTCTGTGAAGGACATGTACTCAGCATTATTCATCATCTGTTTGCCTCTCAATTTCAAACTTCTGCTTTTTTAGCAAAAGTGAGAAGCTAGTATAAACTACTGAGTTATTTTTGATTTGGGTTTGGTACAGTTTACTGAGCTCAGAAGGCTAAGTAATCATTTGCACTATGCATCAGACAGTGACAGTGTATGTAATGTCTGCATACTGGAAATGTAAGCAATAACTCTAATAAATTCAAGAGACTCACGTGACTACAGCAGACCTAAAACATGGCCCATGGTTCTTATACAAGTGGTATCTGTTTAATAGATGAGTATGTTGGTATTGTTATTTTTGTAGAAGGCTCTGTGATTCAGAACACTTGGGATCTCCATAGTTAAACCTTTAAAACTTATTAAAACCAATCTGATGTTGTTGAAAACACTGCTTACCATTAGTATCTAGCTTAATGTAAGTAAGTGTTCCAGTGGTCTGTTTAAAACCTGCCTTGGTCTTTGTCCTTAAAATTTTTGAGATATCTAGAAATCTTTTAATGTATTTCCCATTGGAGCAGCAAACATGAGACTGTGGATAGATTTCTGTATATATCTGGGGTGGCTGTTTACAGGTAATGGGTTGTCAGGGTGTTAGAATGTGGAAAAGCTGTCTCTGACCAATTGGTGGCTAATAACTTTGGTCCAGCTATTTGTACTTTATTGTATAGACATCAGAAGACAGGCTGTCCTGACTTAAAAAATGAGTCAGATGCCATAAAGGTATGGCAACAGCTTTGCTAGTCTTACTGTCACTTCTGTCACTAAAGACCCTTCACTCAAAGGGACTGCAGAATCAGTTAGACAAGTATTACTTGGCAGTGGAACAGGAGGGGGTGTAGCTATTATCTAATACCAGCATCCCGAGCATAGCATCCCTCTGTTATGCTGCAGTAATCAATTCTTTCATAAATCTGAAAATGTTCACTCTCACCTTTTGTCTAACAGGTGAAAATTTACTTGAAGAAAGAATTTGAAAAGCATGGAGCAGTGGTAAATGACACCCAGCATGATGCTTTGGTTGAAGACATATTTGATAAAGAGGATGAAGACAGTGATGGGTTTATATCTGCAAGGGAATTCACATACAAGCATGATGAGCTGTAGAAAGAAAAGGGTGGCATGATTTTTTTTGACACAAATATCAGTGACTTAGACTGTCTGGTTCTCGTGTCATCTTAATTCTGTGCTTTGGAATTGACAGTTGCTGTTGGCAAAGAAACACTTTGTTTATATAAAAGAGAATTTCTATCCATGTACAAATGTTTTAAACTATTTTAAAGTGTGAAAATGTACCTCCTCTTATACAGCAAAGACTTGCACATCAGTGTTTTTAAAATTTTGTATTAAATTATTTTACAGAAATGAAACAAACCTTCCAGTTATCATTCATTATGAAAATCAAAATCCAGTTCAGTGACTTTCTGTGATTTGTTTGTGTGCCAAGATCACTTTCAGCAGCTATCTTATGTACTACTTGTAGTCTGTGGCTTAATTACTTGACCTTCCTTCTTGAGTGTCACTGCCTAAAAGGCAGTGTGCTGACCTTGGGTTTTTTCCTGCAGATTTTTAAAAGATGTAGTAGAAGTCATCAGGATCTCTCTATATGGCTGAGAAACTGATACAAAGCTGAATGATGAGAATGATTGTGTGCTGATTTTGCCCTTCTAAAGGGAAGTGTTTTCACCCACGCCAATAATTGTCTGCATTTTTCATTAAATTTTGTGAACAAAGCAGGAGTTAATGTCAGACTTTCACTTCTGCTGCCAGCAATGTTCTAGGAAACATCTGTAATTTAGAAAGCAGCAAGTTGTGCTGCACTGCAGAGGTGGTGTCCTTTAAATGTACACTCACATTTGTTTTGAAACTTGGGCTCTGCATTCATCAGAAGAGCTCACACCTTTCTCTCACACTTTAAAGGGAATCTTGAGCAGAATATTACTGGTCTGAAGTTTTTCCTCTTTGCAGAAGGGAGAGAGTGTACTGACGAGGATCAGTATGTTCTGAAAAACAATTTCCGTGGGCTTGTCTGCAGCGGCATGAGTTGCAGAACTTGTTTCATTGTCCCTTTGCAGCATTTTTTCACAAGTAGCACACAACTAGTATGAATTTTAAATAAAAAAGTGAATTTTTAGAAAAACAGAGATAAGTGTTATGGTGCTGTGTCTTTACAGAGGTGGAGATCATTAGGATTTCAAACATATAATTGGAGTTCAAGGAATAGTTTTTGGAGAGGTAGAAACTATGCAATTGTCCATGGTTTCTTAAATGAGAGGGCAAGGTATCTCAGGGACAGAATTTATTCTGACATCACTAACCTATGGGTTTATGATCAGAGCATTGTACTTGAAAATTGTTGCCCAAAGCTATGTAAGGATGCAAAGCAAATCCAGTTGTATTGAAGTGAGAATGCTGCATTGCACTAACCCTTAACTACAGACAGTAGAACAGACTGCATTCAGGATTCTCAGTGCTGTAGGTGTGTTAGATGTTTCCCTGCCACCTAGTGTTGCAACTGAGGATTAGAGGACTGCTTCATTGAACTGAGTTCAGCGGCAGAGGGGCATTTAGGGATGCCTGTCAGTAGTGATGATTGGAGGGGAAAAGGAAAGTTGTAAGCAAGGGTATGCAGTGCTGGGCTGTTCTGTTTCAGTTTTCTTCCAGCATCTGACATTTTGTGGATGATGTTCTAGGTGACAGGGAATTAATTGCAACCATATATTTTGTTTTCAGTAACCTTAGGTTTTTTTCCTTCAGTGATGCATCTGCTTTTCTTGAACCAAATAAAACTTCTGCTTCTATGGCTGTGAGTTTCAACAAAATAGTGTAGGAAAATGTTTCCCTTCTGCTTTAGGCTCATTGCCTGCCCTTATTATTTTATTGTGAAGAAATAATGAATAGTCATTACCTATTTAGCTATTCTTACTGGTCACGGTTTTGCATACTGGTAGTTTTTTTCTCATCACTTACAAAAAATCAAGCTTGCCTGACTTCAGCTTGCCCAAGACAGGTTGCATGTTCTGTGCTGGCTGTCATGATTTGCCCTACAGTAACCAGAGCACTGGGCACCTGGGGGCAGCTTATTGCATGTGTGTTGTTTATCTTGTATTGAGATAGCTGCCTTACCAAATAGAATCTTTCTCTGTTAACTATGTGGGCAATCTAGACAATTATAGCCTAGGCCAAGGGAGGATTTTAGGATATGAAACTGATCTTCAAGCCAGTCTTGCCTAGATGTGGGAACTGGCAGGTACCCGAGCAACTGAAGGGGAAATACTGTGTGTATGTGTGTGTGCTGCTGGGAAGAGCAGAACTGAAACTTTCATAGAGCCTGAGAGGGTTTTAGATTATTGTTTGCAGTGTTTAGCATGTTTTCAAAACATTTGGCTGGGGAATGAAAGCATAAAAGCATGGAATAAAATTTACCCATGTTACTGACCTAATAGATTAAAAGTTAAGATAAAATAATGGGGTACCAATATGTGACTCCAGTAAGAGCCAATTGTTTCTTTTGTACTAAATAGGAGTTTATAGTCAATGGCTGCTGTGAAATCGACATAGGCATAATCTTCTGCTTGGATTTTTAAAGCATTTCATAAAAATAACTTTCAGTGAACATAGAGTTACTTGTTAATGCCAGCAGTGTTAAAGCTGCAAGACCAAGATGGCCTTATTTGGTGTTGTGTATAGGTTTATCCTAAATGAGAGTATGGTTTTTCATAGTAATTTTCTTGAGAGCTGTGTTAAATTCTGAAACTGAACTGAAACTGGTTTTTTTTAAGTGCAGAATCAGCAGCAGATTTGAGAAGTCGCTTCAATTTGATTATCATTTGCTACTGTTAAAAGCCCTCCTGTGAAGATGAAAGGCTTTCTTAGGTAGAAATAGCATTCCCTGTTTTAGCCTCAATTGCATTTGCTTGTTAATCCACAGGGCAGACTGCTGCAGTGCCAGCAGGAACCAGCCAACAACCTGCAGGACAGCAGAGGCAGGCTGCTACCTGTCCTCCAAAGTGGGAGGAATACTGGAACTTCAGTGGTACTCAGGAACATTTTGGCTGGCTTGTGTGTGAAGTGTGAGTGTATTTCCCCTGAAGAAAGAAATCTTCGCTGCATATCTATAAATCATGGCACTTGAAAAAGTGGAGAGGGTTTAAAATGGAGCACTTTCTTTCTGCATCTTATAGCCTTCTTCAAACATTTCTTGTTGGTTTGTAGTTATTTGGGAAAATACATAGTGATGTTTTTTAGAACTGCAGCCTGTCATTCACAGCCAGTACCTAACAATTCCAGTGGGAGTTGCTGCCTTCTGTAGGTACAGAAGCAGCCTTCAGAGCACATTTTATTTAAAAATTCTTGATGTGCAATGCAATGACACAAGAAAGCTTTTGGCAAAACTGCAGATGGTGCTTTTAAAGTTTTCTTTTTGAGATAAACTGACAAGGAAAACAGAACAAATCACTTTATTTGGTCATGAATCTTTTCAGTAACTTATGTCAGAATTACAGAATCATTTATGTTAGAAAATACCTTTAAGATCATCCAACCCAGCTGTTAACCCAGCACTACCATGTCCACCACACAATCATGTCCAAGTGCCACATCTACATGTTTTTTGAAACCCTGCAGGTGTTTCAGTGGTTCCTCCACCACATTCCTGGGTGACCTTTCCCAATGCTCGACAACCCTTTACATGAAGAAATCTTTCCTAACATCCAAACTAAACCTCCCCTGGTACAACTTGAGGATGTTTCCTTTTGTCCTGTGCCTTGTTACTTGGAAGAAAAGTCCTACCCTCACCTCACTACAGCCTCTTGTTGGGCAGCTGTAGAGAGTGAAAAGGTTTTCCCCCTCAGCCTCCTTTTCTCTGGCCTAAACACTCCCAGCCCTCTCAGTCACGCCTTGTCAGACTTGTGCTCCAGACCACTGAGCAGCTTCATTCCCTTTTCTGGATGCACTCCAGCACTTCAGTGTCTTCCAGTGAGAGACCCAGAACTGAACACAGGATCTGAGCTGCAGCCTCACCAGTGCCAAGTGCAGGGGGACAATCAGTGCCCGGGTCCTGCTGGCCACACTACTGCTGACACAATCCAGGCTGCCATTTGCCCATTTGGCCACCTGGGCTCACTCCTGGCTCATGTCCAGCAGCTGTTGACCAGCACCCCCAGGTCCTTTTCTGCTGGGCAGCTTTCCAGGCACTCTGCCCCAGCTTGTAGCACTGCTTGGAGTAGATGTGACCCAGAACTTGGGGGCTGAACTCGTTCAGTTGCACTCAGCCTGTTGATCCAGACTGTCCAGATCCCTCTGTAGAGTGTGTCCTTTTACTGCCAGGAACATCCCAAGTACTGAGTGTGTTTGGGTATTTTGGTGAGTATGGTATGTTACAGAGTCATAAAATTGCAGTGTTAAGTACATATTGAACAAACTGCTGCCATAATTTCTTCTTCATGATATCTTGAATGAAAGTGATACACAGTTGGTTTCTTGAGTACTTTGGTGTAAAAAATAGGTTGTACAAGTCAGCCCTTAAATTACCTTTGTTGTATGTGTTCCCCACATCCCATCATTATCATTTATGCTGTTAGATACAAGGTGTTCTATCCCTTGATCCAGAAAAATCCTAGTTTCAGATGCAGGTGAGTACCAGCAGGACTGGGAAAGCTCACTGCTTTGGGGCATTCTGGGAAAAGACACAAAACCAGAGAAAATGTCAGAGAGAGTGGAATTATGCAGAGTGATGTGATAAATGCAAAAGATTTTATTTCCTAGATCCTTTGGCATTTGCCTACTTGGAAGAAAGAGCACTGGCAGCCACTGATGTAGGGACTGCAAGTAATAAGGCTAGTTCTGATTTGACTTTGATTAGGAACCACTGCTTTGGACAGTTCCTATATGGAGTTTAAGGCAAAATTTAAATCCACACTTCCAAGGTTTGTTCAGAATTTTCAGAATAGGTATGTCGAGTTTACTTCTTGAATATTCATTGGCCTTGTCATAGAGTTTTTGCAAAAACCCCCAAAACTCAGCCCAAAGCACCCTACCCCTGACTCCCTAATTTGTCTTCTATGCTGAATTGTTTTTGGTAACAGGAAATAAATCAAAACTGCTTATATTTGTATAATCCTGGATAATTTTAGCTTCTCTTGAAAGTTAATCGTAATGCTTTATATTCTGTGTCCTAGTTTTCTCCTGGTTCATAGGAAAAACAACTCTCTGACAAAATAAGGATCTTTCTTTAGCTATACTGCTTCTGTTTTCATGCCTGTGCTTGATTATGTCAACAGTTTCACACAAGAAATATAATTGACAATCTCAGTGGGAGGCTGTATAGGGACAAGAACTTGGTTATCATCTCTTCCAGCCTGGAGGGGATTCAGATGGAGGCTCCTACTGCATCACATTTCTTCCTCCTGGGAATTTTTGTTCCAAAAAAAGGTTGGTTTAGCCAGGGGTTGTACCTGGTCAGAGACCATGTGGTATTTCTCTTGAATATTGTAAAAAAAAAAACCAAAAAAAGCTTGGTTTATCTGAGAAAGTTGCCATGACAGAGGATAGTTTGAAACATGGCAGGTAAATAACTTTTTGCAAATTTTCTGAAGGTCATGTTCCTTGTAGGATTGAGTTTGCCCAAAGGGATAATTTTTTTAGAAATTTTATTTTCTTGTAAATGGTGCTTTGTATCTCCTTTAGGTAAACAAGGATGAACCCACTTTTAAAATAATAGGGTCTGACTGCAGAAATCCAGTGGAGCCAACTTTTCAGAGCTCCCCAAATCCTAGCTATATTTTCCTCTAAAAAATCTGAGGCTGATGCTAACTACCATTAAGAGCTGCTCTTCATTTTAGACATGATGCTTCTAATTTCTAGTTTGTGTCGTGACCTGCATAAGGAGATTAAATGATGCAGGATAATTGATTCCTCATCTGGGAGTCAGTCTGGAAGCATTAAATCAATCCTGTCCTCTTTCATGTTATTGCCACTGAAATTTCTTTAAAGCAGCTACGAGTAGTGAATTCTTTTGTGTGCTTGGTCTGCTCTCTCTCTGGGAGTAAATGGCAGAGTTTAGCTCTGGTCTCTCTAATCTGCTGGGATATATCTTTAGAGAATAGGTTTTCAATCCACAAATGCAACACAAAATGGTTTTGGTGAACCTGTGTCCATCTCTGGGTATGGACTAATTGTAGTTGAAAGAAGATCATGACCTGCTGGATTTTACTCTTAGCAACACTGACCGCAATACTTAAGAGAGACAAGACTGGTGGTGTTCCTTTGTTTTTACAAAGGTGAGAATTTATCTTTGCATCTCAGCCCTTATGTGCCATCATGTCTGTACTGCTGTTGTCACTACCAGCAGCTGGGTTAAAACCTGGGCTTCACATGTTCACGTGGACATCGTGATGTGCAGTGCACTCTGACATAATCCAACGCTCCACCTCTGCAGAACAGTCTGAAGCAAAGCTCCCAGACATGTGGTGCTCATCTTGCAGCTGACAAACGAGCACAAAGCATGTATGGAGCAGAAGCAGCCAATGCTCCTGTGTGTTTGGTACCAGATTCTGTCCATGCCAACCTGAGCCAAGCCCAGCTCACCATGGCACCTTTTGAAACAGCCACAGCCTGCACCCACGCAGTGCTGGGGCTGTGTGGGGTGGGCTCTAGGGCACCAGTTCTGGTCTGCCAGGCCTGGACCTTCACCCCTTGTTTCCTGAGCAGGCAGCTGTCAGTGGGATGTGTCAGAGCTTCAGGGCAGACTGAAGTGGCAGCAGCCAGGCTCATGCTGTCACACCACTCCTTCACACCAGGAAAGATACAGGCAGGCTTGGAGAAAACACCAGGGCCCTTGGGCTGGCAGTGAATAGCAGGGAAGATAAGCAGGGCAATATCTCAGTACCATCCAGTTTTTCTTGGCTGATATCCACAGCAAATACGGGGAAATTTTAAAACTCCTGGGTAATTTATTATTTGCATTTCTCTGTTAAAATACGTACATAAGGAATAACGTGCAATCAGCATCAAACTTACAATACAGTGTGAACTTTGTAATATTGCCAGTCTATTAACTACTATCTTCCAGTTGTACCTTGTGGATAAGGCCATTTATGTAAACGTGGACTCTTTTTTGACAGATACTCAGTTGTGAACATTTTAGAAAACATTTTCCCTATCCTTTTGGAAGTACAGGAGCCAAAAGCACTTCTTTTATTTTAGTTGGAAATATTTCTGTTATCAGTGACCTCTTCCCACCTTGCGGCTAACTACCCCTTCCATGAATAATGGAAATGGCTTAATCATGGAGAAAGTTTCTTGGAGTCAGAACCCCTTGAAGGCATATTACAGAAAACCAAAACAAAACTCCAAGTTTTAAGTCTCCTGAAAAATGGAATACTGGAAAAGGCTGCAGCAAAAACATCTTTAGCCCAAGAAGACATGCCACTGCTCACAGTCCCCAGTGAATGATGCTTATGAGAGGAGAGAAAAGGTTACTGACACATGCATAACTTTTAGGAGTACTCAGCAGACCTGTTGCTGTGGTTACTAACCAGAACTTCCCCTGAATGAGTGCTATTTGCACTGTACCAGATGGCTGATAAATCACATAGGGGAATTTGCTGTCCCTCGTGTTACTGTCCGATCTTTTCTCCAAGTGCTATGATTTAATTTGCAGCAATTCACACACATATTTACTCATTTAGTCATGACACACCAATATAAGACATGAAACTGCTGCAGGTGTGCAGTCACTTTAATGAACTCCTGTATCACCCGCATAACAGCAAAAATGTATTTTGTCTTAGGTATTGATGTTCACATTGTTGCAGTTTGCTGAATAACGCTAAGCTGAGGAAAAAAAAACTATGCCTGAATTTTAATATAATTTTAATAACATAGTTACTGTAGCACATTTATTGCGGACAGAAGCGAGATGCCTTTTGCAGTTCACTGGCCTGCCATAAGCATTTCTGTACAGGCAGCATCAAAAACCATGAATCATAGATGAAGATTAAACAGGCTCATTGCATAAGAAAGTAATGCTGTTGCCTCTGTATTTTCTGCTATTTTGTTGTCATTACTGCCTTACCCTCTCAGGATGACAGTCCACCTGCCTGGACTATTTATTATTGTGAGTCTTTAGCTATTGTCAAGTGCTTTAGCCTCATTGTTACAAGTGGCATTCTAACACATTAAAAAGGCCAATAATAATAAATGTGTCCTGTGATACATTTCAGAGTTACAACATAAATATCCTGTCCCAGATTTCTGTGAACTAAAATAAGGAAAATGAGAAAATTTATGAAAACAAAAGAAGAGACTGATGATTTTTTTGATACAACACTACTCCAGAAGCAAGCAACCTTCTTGACTGGGCAGTAGAGCAGCTTGGTTGCGTGGTTCACTGCTGCTGTGCCTAACAGGTTTCTGGACACTGAGAGTAACTGCAGCATGCCTGGAGTCCTTGCAGCACTCTGTCCCTGTCACACTGAGGAGTCGTGTTCTGTCATGTCACTTGTGTAATGGGGATATGAATCACCTTCTGTGGTGCATGAGTAAGAGCTCAGCATCTAAGCCTGCCGTTGTGCCTACAGTTGTGCCTACAGTCACATTTTATGTAGCCATTTCCATAGATTAATCTTCAATGGTATAATTGGATAAAGAGACTGCAGCCAGGATTTCTCTTATCTTTTTCATTTTGAACATTCACAGAGCTCAGCAAATGATATCTTTATTTTACATCATAATCCAGCACCTGCCATCCTTTTTCTTTGTTATGGATGGAAGCCACCTTTAGTGTGGGAGAATTACTCTCAGTTCTCTGGTCCAGTCTTCTGACTATATAAAAATAACCCAAAACACCCAAGTGCCATTGATATTTCTTGCTCTTTATGTTCATTCTTTGGCATCAGTTGAATTTACTGGCCTATGATGCAACTGCCATCTAGGGTCTCATGGGCATTTTCAATGTTACTTACTCCTCTGTATATAAGGAGCTCTTTTCTTCTTGTAACTCACTGTAAGAGGAACCATTTAAGTTTAATGGGATGCCTTCATGGGGATAGGCTTAGATTGCCTTAGCAATTAAGTAGGTTTCTTCTGCACAACCCAAGTCCATCTGACTTTTAGGTACTCCAAATCAGTGTTCCACCATAAGGAACAGGACTAAGATGGTGCCCTGAAATGACAAAAATGAATACCAATGAAAAGGTTTTCTTGGATGTACTACCCTTCCACCAAAATCTATCATTTTAAGTCTCCTAATATAATTTCAACATTTAGATGGTATTTTCTAATATCTACATTAAGGCAACTTCTCTCCTAAACACAGTTTATTGAGAAAACTAGTCCCATCCATTGTATGCCCACATGGCTGCTGTCTTGAACTTGCAGAGGAAGTATTTTGGAAATGATGAAACAAAGACTAGTGCTGCAGTGTTTCAATGATTTTGGGGTACTAGTTCTGCTGAATTAGCTTTGGTCTCCAGCTAAGGAGGTGGTTAAAGAAAACCAAAAATCCACTGTAACATAAGCTGTATATTGCAGTGTCTGCTTTTTGTTCTGCTCCTTTCACATATAAAACATAGAACAACGATTCTTTGAAATTCTCTTTTCTAAAGAGGTGTCCTTCCTGCTCTTCTTTGAATTTGCATCCCATTGGAAACCAATCATTTACAGGAGAAAAAAACATTTATAAAATACACACATTATGCTGTTTTTAAAGAGGAAATAATCAATAGATAAGCATTCTGGTTTTGTCCTAATTATTATAATTTTGTATTTGCTGAGTACACAGCAATCTCCATTCAAAGATTTTAAAGATGCAGCTCTGAGTAAATGCTCTCACACATTTCTTGTGTGAGTGAGGTAATTTAATTACTGTGAGGCTACAAGATTTATCCAAAGCCAAGCAGCAAGCTTATGGCAGAACAACATACACCCAGGCTCTCTCGATTCCCAGTACTGTGCTCTAACCACTCATCCTTGCTGCTTTACACAGTTCATGACAGCTTACACAGAAAGGAAGCATCAAGGGTTTCTGTGCTGGCAGCATGTAATCATTCTGCAGACAGTCTAATAATTCTTAGGTAGATTATACTCAGCCATAATCATCTCCAGTGTAATTAGAGAAGAGACTTAGTCATCTAAGTGAGCACAATATAGGTAATATAAGTGGTGTGTTATAGGATATAATCTAAACCCATTTCTAAATTGCACCTGCTCTTTTCATCAGCTGTCTTTCTGATTCTAAGAAGCAAGCTTCCTGTGACGCAGCTCATCCTTGATGTAACTCCAGAGCAAGGAATTTGGGTTGTTATGTTCAACTAAACTTGTTACAATTAAATTGGTATGAAGTCCTCAGCTTTTCAGTGATTCAGGTCACCTTCCAATTATATATCTCAAGCAGAAGATATGCAGTCTTTTCCTGTTGTAAAACATGTTGAAATGTAATTCTGATGACAGCAAAACTGATAGCTGAGGAAAGCAAAGGTCTTGCTTAAAATATATAATGGAAACCCCTAGAGTATGAAGGGCTTCATATTGCTAATGATTAGCCCTGCTTTTTAACCAAAAGCCTAAGTAGTCCTTATTCAGGGTACTGACAGACCCCAGAAAGGTGCAATGCCACAGTATTTCACTTTCACTGAGACTGCAAACAGAAAACTATTTTCTCGCTTACTTATACGGTGAAGCTGCAACTTTTGGTCTGCGTTTAAGTTTGACAGCAACAGTGTCCAAAGCTTATCCACAATTTCTGAACAGACTCATAGCGCTGTTTGTGGTGATGAGAGGAAATTCTTTTTGGCGCATACAGTTTCAGAATTTTTCTGTCTATATTTTCTTTAAATGTAGGGTCCTATATGCAGATTCTGTCTGGCTTTTTGTTTTCTCTTTAGCCAGGTTACCAAACCAGGTCTTCTGATCTAACAAGCAGTGGGATGTTTAAGTGGTACTGCTGTACCAGCCTAACACACTTGCTTCTTTCTGCTTTCATGGTGAAATACTCTGGTTTGTAATGCTCTTTAATATCTCTACTGGCTCGTCCTTGCCTCTCTGACCTTTTCCCCTGCTTCCTTTTAACCTTCCTATCTTTTCATCAAACATACTGGGCAATCTCCTCTGCACATCAAATGTCTGGTTTAAGGCAAGAATTGGTGGAATGTGCAGCAGGGTTCTTCTTCTCCTTGAAGACAGAGATAGAAACATAAAGGTGCTGCCTTATACCAGCACCATGTAGCCATATGTGTTAGACCATATAGAACAGTTTAAACATTTATGCAGGGATCTGCATGATTATTCTTAGCAGTTAAACTATTTTCACCTCTGTATGGAGGCACAGGTTTTGTGCTGAGGATGGAGCACAGAGGACAGCCCCATTTGGAAAGGTTTGGCAGAGAGCAGCCCATCTGCTCCACATGCCATGGCTGAGGGATGCTGTGCTGTGAATGGGGCCTCAGAGGGACACTGGGACTGCTTTGCTTTGGGCCTGGTGGTGCTGCTGCATCCAAAGAGCTGAGAGGTCCCTGGAGGTTCAGCTGCCGGAGGAGCAGGAGCCCACTGTGACACTTCGTATGCAGCAGCAGGGAATTCCTCAGTCATGAACCACAGAATTAATTAGGTCGGAAAAGATCTCCAAGATCATCGAGCCCAACATTTGACTGATCCCCTTGTCAACTAGGCCACGGCACTAAACGCCAGCCCAGCAGTTTCTTGAATACTTCCAGGGATGGTGACTTCACCACCTCAATGGGCAGCCCATTCCAATCCTTGACAACCCTTTCATTGAGAAAACAACCTTTCTCCTGATGAGGTCGTCTCCTCAGCTTTGCAAAGTTTGGAGAACTCTTACGGCAGTGGTTTGACTGGTTAATGAGGTAGAAGCCTTATTTTAAAACACCTGCTTCACTTCCCATACTTAAACTGAATAAAAAAGCCCCTTCTCTTCGAACATGCTCTTGGTCCTCGAGACGGGCTGAGGGATATCAAGCCGAATGTAGATGGCTCTCCGCAGCATCACTGGACGGGTCAGCTGGGAAGGGACCACAGTGGGGCATCTCTCTGGTCCAGGGTCATCCCGAAGCACGTGCCCCGGGTTCGTGTTGCCCAGAGGGCTCTGGAGCATCTCCGGTGCGGGAGCGGCCGCAGCACGCTCGGGGCCGCGCCCTCCGCGCCGCCGGCCGGGACTCTCGAGCGGAGCGGGCGGCGGCTGCGNGGGCGGCACCTCCCCATCACCCTTCATCACCTCCCCATCACCCTTCATCACCTCCCTGTCCCCTTCCTCCTCGGAGCGGCGCGGCCGGGCTGGTGTGTTACTTCTCGGCGCGGGGGAAAGTGTCGGGGTCTGCGGGCAGCGACCTTCCCCGCGGGGCTCGCCCCGCCAGCGCCGGCGGTGGACAGGGAGGGAAGCAAGGAGGGCGGGAGGTAAGGAGGGATGTAGGGAGGCAAAGAAGGAGGGAGCCGTGGGGGATGGCGCGGGAGGGGACCAGCGGGGATGGCGCGGGAGGATGGCGCAGAGCCGCTTTCCCGGAGTCGGTGCGGGCGATGTCCCCCGGCGGCTCCGCGCTCCCGCTCCGCCGGGCGGGCTCTGCGGGCCTCCCGTACCGGGGCTGCGCCGCCGCCTCCCCCGGCCTGGCGTGCGGGAGGGGGTCCGGGGCGGGGGAGGACTCAGTGCCGGGAGCTGGCATTAGCAGATGCTGTCCCCGGCTGTCCTTTGCCTTCCCGTTTGAAGCAAGGCTCTCCGGCCTCTCGTCTTTGCTGGCTGCACTCTCTAGTCGCTGCTGTTTTCTCTTCTGCTCTTTAAGGACCCGGCGAGGGTTGTTTCCCCCCCGTCTTTTTCTTGAAGGTGCCTTTTCATATGGTCACCTTGAAACCTAGATGCCTTCATGTGCCTTTCTGAGCATACTGTTACGCTCGGGTAGGTACGTGCTGGTTTCAGTCACTGATGAGCAGATACACCTTCCTACAGGAGCCTAGAAAACTGACGTCTCTAATTGTGCTACTGTAATAATGCTACAGGCTATGATTAATTTACCTTAAACATTCTCCAGTACTGATAGTTAAAGGGGAAATAAATTATATTAAACCAGATTCTCAAACAGAAGATGGCTTAGGGCCTTGATCCTATGAATGTACATGCTTGTGAATCCATCCCTATGAAAAAGTGTCATACAACTGAGAAAAGCCATCCATACCTGTGAGATATGAGTCTTTAATAAATCCAGAGAAATGATTGTGCTGCAGTAAACTTGGTAAATTTTGTGATGCAAACTATGTGTCTATGCTGACTAGTTTAAAAGATAATAAATACATGAACTTATGAGAAGTGGAGTGACTGGCTCATTTGGTTATAGGCTACTACTGTTTCAGCTATTGCTCTAAAAGCTGTTTTAGGATTAGTGATTTAAGGCACCTCCAAACATGTTGTTCTGTTCATAATATGAGCTCTAAATCTTCACGCCAGGCAAACCAAAATCTTAAAATCCCTCCAATTATATTCCACTTAGAAAGTAGATCTCTGTGAATACAGAACTTTCAGCTTTTTGAGGTGAACCAACACTGAAATTAACTTAAGTCATTTATAATGCTGTGAACTTTTGCAAGTCGCTTATATCCCAGAGCTTACATAAACTGTCTAAAAAGGCAGGTGGTGTATTGAGGCAAATATGGTGGATGAAAATCCTTTATTGGTATCAGTCAGAAAAGTATTTTTGATGCTTAGAGCTTGAGATTTTTAAAGATGGGATTTTTGAAAGACATTTGTAACTTTTTGTTTGTTTGTTTGTTTGTTTCTGGTAAAGTATGACATAACTTAAGCTCCATTTATTTACTCGTGTCGAGGTTGATATCTTTGGTAAAGGCTGCTGAATTTGGCTCTCCCCTCTCTCCTTCAGAAGTCATCAACTGAGGATGCTTTACAGAGCTTGCATGTTGGAAAGTTTGCTAGTTGTTGGAAGCTTCTAGTAAGAATTTCTTTATTATGAACTTGAAGAGTTGTGAAGGGACATTGTCCCCGTAGTGTATTTTTCTCTTTGTAAATTCAGCAGATTGAGAAACACAATTGCTACCCATACCTGCCTCTCTGTTAAGTCCCCAAACGCCTGGTTTCCGACAATGTGCTGCGTTACCCTCTAAAATTTGCAAACTCTTAGTGTTGCTAAGACGCTTTCTGGTTTTTAGGGTATATTTAAAACTAAAGGGAGACTTCCAGCAAGCTACTTTGATGCTTTTTATTTTGCGCCTTGTTAACATAACAAAGTTGCTAATTTGAAGTGATGAGCAGTCAGTGTGCATTAGCCGGCTGCCTGAGGAGGTGCAGGACGGAGACCCGACAGAACCTGAAAATGCGATTGTGCTGCCTCTTTACAAAAAGCAAAAGCTGCACGGCCAAGGGTTATGCAGCAGTTAGCAACTCCTCATTATGAACTTGGGTGTTGTACAAAGATGCTTTAGATGCCAGCAGCCCCTAACAAGGGTCTCTGCCCCAGTGACGGAAGCAAGAAAACAGGTGCTTCTCTACAAAATGGAGAGTGTTGCAAATATGACCTTAAACTGCAGGCTGGGATAAGAGCCACAAAAGGGATAGAGTTCTGTGACTGCTTGGAGACTTAATTAAGAGCACTCACTTTTTTTTTTTTTTTTAATCCACTCAGTGAAAAGTCTGTATAAATAATGAATTTTCCTTGTATGTGCAGCCTGTGATGGAAATGAGTCTGAAATCTGTTGTCTTCTGGATGACTGACCCTGATTTGTTTTTAAATAGAACTATGTTTTCATTACCATAATTCAGATTACGTGGGGCAAAAAATAAGATCCTGTCTTATTTTGAAAGATGCCTGCTTTGAAAGCAAGGATGTACTTTGGACAAGGGTGTATTACAGAATTAAAATAGAACTGGTTCATCAAGAGATTGTAAACTTTTATAACAGCTGAAATCTCACCATTTGTTAGGACTTAAAGTGCTGATGATGCTGATGAGTTTTAGAATGCTCATTTNCAAAGAATAGCAAACAAGGCCCAGGCAGGGGTGGTTTTTTTTTTTTTTTTTTTTTTGACAGTCTAAAGCAATCTGGCAGCTGTTGCCAGGAATATTCCAAAGTTTCCCACATACAGCAAGAGAAATATTTTCAATTCCTTCCAGGCCTATTATGCATTTGTTCAGTTAAATGACTGAAGCGAGCATACAGCTTAGTAAAGCTTTGAAGTGCAACTTGATTTTATGCCTATGTAGGGAATTGCTATTTTTCATAATTCAAAGAAAAAAGTACATTTACTGGAGAAAAAGGCCATCCCAAATCCCTGACTCAGTCTGAGGTTTTGCCCATTTTGAGTAAATTCTTGAGAAATTTTCAGCATGTAGATAATGTTAAAAAAAAAAAAAAGTGTTGAGCATGGCTTGCTAAATCTCAGCTGCTGATTAAACTCCTTGGTTATCTTGTCAGGCCCAGCTTGGAGGGACAGAAACAGTCACAGCTGGATGTTGCACCTGCAAGTGGTAAATTGGCATCATCATCCATTGGTAGTTAGGAAAGGGTCAAACAATTTGACTTAGGTCTGATAATGCAATGTCCAAATCATAGGGACACAGGGATCTGGCATGGTTTTGTGCTTTATATTCAGTAACAGTCTCTGCTTTCTAATTTCTTAATACATGCAACCTTCCTCTGTCCTGATAAGTCATGTGTTAAAACTGTCCAAATTTTCAATTAAAAAAAAATAACCTTTCAGTGTTTCCTTAGATGGGAACAATATTATTATTGTGCCTTTCAGTTTGCTGTCTTTGTTCTGTGCCTGCAGCTGAATGAATTTTGCTTTTCATTTCTGTTTTTGGAAGCACTGCTTTTCTGCAGGGTGCAGAGATCACATGTCTCTATGTGCATAGGATGCTGGGCTTAATTTGTAAATGGGAATTCAAGCTTGTCTCAGGCACAAGAAACATCTTAGTTTGAAAGTTAAAACAGGGGTTGAAAACCAACAATTAAGCCCTGAACAAAGTTTTCATAATTGTAACTGGCCTTTCTTTTGCCACCCCATTAAAAATATGGAAGAGTTGAGAAAAAATGATGCATGGCCCATTCCATATGTCCTTCCTTTCCTAATGAGACAGCCTTGATCCAAATCTGAGGACCCTTGTTCATATACCGCCTCTCTGTTTTTTACTGTAAATGTTTCATGCAGATTAGATCACTCTTTCTGGTTACAATGAAAACAGGTTTATTGAAACCTTTAAATGTTGCTGAAATAGTTCAGCATTATTAGCACAGCTGGGTTTCTGTTTTATAAATGCACAAAAAATAGTGAGGAGTAGTCATCCTTTAATACACAAAACCACATTATACGTCTTCATAAAAGGTTTAGTGTACTCTCTGGACCTTAAAAGCAGCTCAAATCTCTTTTGTAAGATAAATACTAAAGAAAATGCTGTCACCACCAGAATGTAGTATAAACTTAGGAACAAGGAGTTTAGCATCCTCTGTATTTCTGCTACCTAAAGCACCTGTTAAAGACCAGCTTTAATTTGAAGAAACCAAAGAAGTGAGGGTAGAAAGATCAGGCTATATGATCAATAAAACTGATGTTTTGGCCAAACTACTGATCAATAAAACTGATATTCTGGAGGTCTGAGATGAAACCTTAGTGTTAACACTACCACACTTGTTTTTGTGGACACCTGTGCTGTCTTGAAAGCATGATGTTGATTATTACCAGCATTAATAATGGGTTGTCTAGGACAGTCACAGGTGTGCATGAAAAATTGGGAATTAGGAGAGGTTTAGTCTTCATCCTGTGCAACACTTTGATCATGTCTGAGCTTCAGAGAGCCTGACAGTTATACCAACAGAGCTCTTGATGACAAACACAGAAAATGTTTGAAAGATGAGTCTGTGTGGTGTATCTATGCAACCTCACTAAGGTGAATGAAAGCAAGGTGTGTTGTTCCTCGCTCCATCCATGCTTGCTGGCATAGCTGTGCTGAGCAATGACCACAGCAATTATGCTGTGAGGTGAGGGTTTGGCTTGATCAAGCTGAAGTTTTGCCAGCTTCTGGGTCAAATCAATGTAAGGCAAATTTTACAGCTGAATGCTACTCATCACAGCACGAGGTGAATGCTCCTCTGGTGTCAGTGCTGACTGCTTGGTCTCACTGAAGCTGAACATCCTTAATATCTAGTATTGGTGGCAGCTGACTTCTCCTTTTACTTTATACATGATAATGATTAGATATTATTAAATTTTTGAGCAAGAGACTATATTGTGTAGAAAACAACTTCTGTGTAGTGTGATAGAGGCAGAACTGTTGGTAGATGTACATCACTTAAAATGTATTAAATGGTGTGGTGCTGGGAAAGGACTTGCTCTGTGCAGGAATAGCTCCTTAAGAACTTTGTCATCTGGTATAAGTCTTTCTTGAGATTAACAATAACTACTAATTTCAGGAACTTGTATTAAACCCAAAGGGTTTTTATATGTGATGTTAGCAGTGTCTCTAGCTATTCCTGAGAAAAAGTT
>VZUA01019056.1:4515-19604 GCA_013401035.1 Horornis vulcanius | reverse complement strand
TTCCTCACACAGCACCATGCTGCATCCTGAGTACACACCCTGTTCAAATCATAGCAGGGTTTGGGGATGACATTAGGTGTCTCTACCAGGCTCTGTAATAATNACCACTGTTAATACCTAAATTAACAGACAGAGAGACTTGATTCTCCCTCTTGCAAATCTCTTTTGAAAAATGGAAATAATTTTGGCAGACAACTTTAGGATTAAAAATTATAGTGACAGAATTACTGGTTTTGCTTCTAGAATATTGTTTCTAAAGAATAGCCAAGGTCCCACCCAACTAAAACAAGGAAACATTCATTTCCAGTGGTACTACCCATCCAATATCTGTAGGATTGCCCAATGTTTTTGCCCCTATATTTACAGTCAGGCCCATTAACTCTGTGCTCTGTGCCACTGGGTAAGGCCCATCTGGAATTCATAATGTGCACACACAGACCTGGTGATGTGTTACAAGATGTGCCAGCCTGGCCTGTCCCCTTTGGAGTGACTGCAAGTGTGGTGTGCAGAAACACTTCAACCAAAACATCAGCATCCTCTGCAGGCTTTCATCTGCCTGGCAGGTGCTGCTCCTCACTCTCACTTCTGCTGGGAAGGAAGTGTCACCTGCTTTCCTTGCTCTCATAGCAGAGGATGATGTTAGTGATGGTGGATGTAAATACATCAGTGAGATACATCAGTGATCAGTGAAGACAGACATTTTCTTTTCCTTATTTTCCTTATTTTTCCCATTTCCCTTCTCACTGTAGGTGGTCATTCATCCCTTCAAGACAATTGAGCTCCAGATGATGAAAAAAGGCTTCAAGATGGAGGTTGGACAATACATTTTTGTCAAATGTCCAGCAGTGTCTAAGTTGGAATGGCATCCATTTACATTGACTTCTGCTCCAGAGGAGGATTACTTCAGCATTCACGTCCGTATTGTAGGAGACTGGACAGAGGGCTTGTTCAATGCCTGTGGGTGTGATAAACAAGAATTCCAGGAAGCATGGAAGTTGCCCAAGTATGTACAAAGAGTTTCCATGGTAAAGTCAACAAACACCTATGCCAGTTTCAATTTTGCTCAAGCAATTTGATGGCACCAGTGACACAAACCTAAAATGGTGACACAGATGTGGGTCTTAGATGCCTCTTTACAGTTTTTTCTATCAACTCCACCTCTCCTTTTGCTGACTAATATTCAGTCCAAATATGCATTGTAGCAGACAAATATCTTTTAGCTTATTTTAAATGGTGTTAATAAACATTGATTATTGATTTTATAAGCATACTTTCAATTCCAGGGTAGCTGTGGATGGCCCCTTTGGAACAGCGAGTGAGGACGTGTTCAGTTATGAAACTGTCATGCTGGTTGGAGCTGGAATAGGGGTCACCCCCTTTGCATCTGTCCTCAAGTCTGTCTGGTACAAATACTGCCATGATGCCACCAACCTAAAGCTCAAGAAGGTATTGTGTCCTCTTTCCCAGAGCCCTGTAACTGTTCAAGGGCCAAGGGCCCAAATCAAAGCAGGCACAGCAAAGGTGACTGGGCTCCAGGCATGCATGAGTCCTAAAAGGAAGAAGAGTCCAGTTGCCTCTCAAGGTTAGCAGGAGGAAAGCAGGAGGATCTAAAGCAAAATATAATGAAAGGAGAAATAACCTAGAAGTCAAATCACATGTGCTAATCCTGACTGTAGCCCTCGGGATTTCCACTTGCAGTGGTGTTCATCTACTTGAGAAACAAAAAGTTCAGGACACTAATACAGCCTGGGCAAGTATTGCATTCTTCCCCCAGCACAAAGAAAAAGGCTTTTCATAAGTGGAAGAGCAATGGAAGCGTCCTCCTTTCCCCTCCTGTTCCTGGAAACTCCCTGTGCAGAGGTGTGGGGCTACACTTTGCAGTTATGGTCATATTCAGAGAACAGAACTGGTTTTGTTACCTACTTTATCTTGCCTGCCAGCAGACAGAAAGAGAGTTCACCTCTAAATCATTTATTTATGTCCTAACAAATGGTTTTACAAGGAGATAGGCGGGGAAACATTGCGAACTAAAAATGCGGAAGAGAAATAGAAGGCATTTCCTTGTTCTTGCAGGCAGTCATTCAGCTTTATAACCCTCCCAGCATCAAAGTTCCTGAATAGCTTCAATGCCATCCTACCCATCTACTGAAGTGTTCGGGACATTTTTTACAAGAACTCTATAATCCTCACTCTGTCAGCAGCATAAACTCAGAAAACATAGTGCCTGTGTCCCCTGACAGCTCATTCTTGTCTCTTCCAGATTTATTTTTACTGGCTTTGCAGGGACACTCATGCCTTTGAATGGTTTGCTGACCTCTTGCAATCTCTGGAGGCTCAAATGCAGGAGAGGAATAATGCAGACTTTCTGAGCTATAACATCTACCTTACAGGCTGGGATGAAACTCAGGTAACCACACCGTGGGGGATATCACTGCCATGAAACTGGGGTTAATGTTAGAAAAATTGTTTTCATAACTATTCAAACGGTCTTTTATCCTGGGCATCCATCTGGCTCTCAGAGGTTTTGAATGCAGGCAGGTGTTTTCCATCAGAAGTTACATGGGATCAGCTCTTAGTGTGCATTCACTTCCTTTCTGGTTTCCTCTGGCTGTGCTCTGTGGGAAGTAGGCTTTGTTCACAGGAGGAACCTCAGCTGACCATGTACAGGTCATGTACATCCCTCAGCTGATGATGCCTAAAGCATGAAATTAAGAGCTTTAGGAACCAGGGAAGCCAATGCACAAAGTTTGAACAACAGCAGCATATTTGTTTCAGGATTCATGAGTCCTCTGGTCCTTTTCTTTGCTGGTATGTCGCTGTGGGGATACAAAGGAGCTGACACTTGACAATGTGGGATTAGGTCAGGAAAGGCTCTCACTCTGTTACTTTTAGTAATGTTTTATATTGCATTTATCTCACCATTGCAAAATTCACCATGTCCCTGAAGTGTTGTAGCTCAGCTAGACAGACAGGGAGGGGAGCAGCAAGGAAGTTATCACATATGCAGTGTCAAAGAAACAGAAAGGAATGAAAAGCCCACATTTTTTTTCTTGGGGATTGCCCATGGGATAAAGTTACCTGGATTTTTTTTTTTTTTTTGTCTCATGTAAAAGGGCAACAGAACTCTGTGGCCTTTTGCCACATCTTCTCTTCCTTGCTTTGCTTAACTTAGCTGGTCTAGCTGGAAGTTACACAGGCAAGACCTCCTCATACAGATAAAACCTTCCAAAAACGAACTGGCAGGATTTCATTATGGTCAAGGGGGTCATGTCATTGTATTTGAAGGGAAAGGATTTTTTAATTTGCAGTCCTATGTTAGAGTTCTTAGACTAAACCTGTTCATTGAAAAAACCCTACAATTAATTGCTGCATTCATTGTTTCATAACTTTAACTCTCGAGATCACCCGGTCTGGGGAGAAGGAAGGGGTAGACACTGATAGTCAGGATTTTATCAGTCTTAGCTTTCCTTACAAAACACTGTAAATTCCATAATCTCACTGGGGAAATAATGCAATCATTATTGACATTATTATTTTTTAACCAGAGCACAGTGCTGCTGTATTTCACTGTCCTTTGTCTTTCATTTCCCACAGGCCACTCACTTTGTCTTGCATCATGAAGAAGAGAAAGATGTGATTACTGGACTGAAACAGAAAACCTTGTATGGAAGACCTAACTGGGAAAATGAGTTCAAAACGATTGCGGGGAAGCATCCTGGGTAAATCTGTGCAAATTTATACTGTCTGTGGACTTCCTCTATTTAATGGCCATACACACCATACAGTACAATCTTCTTCCTTTGGCTGATAAAATTTGACTAGCATTTTTTTTTTCCTACCTATCTCCAGATATCTTCTATTCTTTTTTCAGCCATGGACATGATCTATGATCTTGACCAAATTATTTTGACATACAATTTTTTTTAAAAATCATTCATTTTTCACAAGATACTTCTTCGAGTGTCTAATTACTAGAAGAAGATTTAGAAAAACAACGAAACCTATCCTCCCAGCTGAGGCAGATAGGAGGTGGTGTCTATATACCTCCAAAACCACTTTCTACCTCTAGAAACCAAACCTGAATATACAGGACTTTTAGCTAACTACCCAAAATTTGCAGGAAAAAAACAGAATAGGTCCTCTCAAGAATTTGTGCTGTAAGCTCTTTGAATCTCTATTTCTTTGATTCAGTGAGGTCAATAAACTTGTCATCACTAAGGCTGAGCGGAGGTTTAGACCAGCACTTGTTTTAGAAGCAGCAGTAAGTTCTAAGGGGTTATAAGGTTTAGGGGATAGACATCCAGTTCTATTTCTGTTCCTGTAACTGGGAAAATCTATAGAACATAAAAATTATTTACATGGAGAATATCCAACTGCTCCATACCTAGTTTCTGACCATATTTTCATTTTCTTAACAGCTCTAGGATAGGTGTTTTTCTCTGTGGCCCTGAGGGACTGGCTGACACACTCAACAAGCAGAGCATCAGCAACTCAGAAGCTGATCCACGAGGAGTACACTTCATTTTTAACAAAGAAAATTTCTAACTTCCAAGCATGTGGGAGTCATTAAATGCAAAATCTAAAGACTGAATCTGTTTTTCTGTTTGGAGTCTGGGAAGGACAGGCAAGTTTTTAAATTTCGGCTACACTAACGCAGGTCCCTTTGCTTCTTGGGAACTATTTTGGGTCGGTCTCTGTTAAAGAGTTGAGTTTTACCTTAGGGAAGTTTTCACTGCCCTCCATGTGCTGGCTATTAAGTAGAAATCTGTTTTCTTTGTCTGTGTGAGGGGATTTCCCCTCAATTAACTGCCTTTATCCTCCTATTATTCACCCTGACTGCTGAAGAGTGGAGGCTGCCTTTTGCTTTTGGGAGCCAACTCACACTCATAAAGCTTAGTGTTATTAAACAATAAAGCATTCTAGCATAATGCTTGCTATTAGGAGGCAGCTAATCCTGGCTGCAGCCAGTTCCTGGAACAAGGGGACTTGGAAAAAGGTGACTGGGAAAGTTAGTTCCTTACAAGAGGAAAGCTCCTTTGCACACCAACACCTTCCAGGCTTCCAACATAAGCCTTAAGCATCCTCTCCAAGAGTGCACACCTGCAGCTGGAAAGAAGCTGCTTCTCCTCAGGAAAGTGAAGAACTCAAAGAAACCACCCAGGCTTCTGAGAAGCAGCCCAGCTGCAGAGGGGTGACAAGGACGGATGCAATCCGAGCCGCGCACCTGGCGTGTGAGTCACCGCTGGGCTGCTTTGAACACCCTCACGTGCACACCTTCAGCCTCATGGTGCAGGGACCCAGACAAGAAGAGGTTTTGTGTTTTCAAGGCAAGAAGAGGTTTTGTGTTTTCAAGACTGCCATTTCTGGCTTTCAAGGCTGAAAAAAAGCTGTTGCTGAATGGTTTAATGGACACTTTCTGAAGCACTCTTAGATGCTAACTGTGCCTTTGGCCTTATTGCTCAACTGTTCCTCTTTGATGGTGAAACAGCTTTGAGAAAGCAATGGTCACTTTATTCACGGTTATGGAATAGCTGTGAGTAAAAGTAAAGTTTCTGATGTGCACAAGACTCCCATACACAGCACAGTTCCTCTGTGTGGACACTACAGGTAGCAGGTTCTTAAAAACAGACAGAAAAGGGAACCCAAACTTTTAACGCTGGCAAGAGAGGGGAAAAAAAGTATTAAAGCCAGCAGCATAGGGAAAAATAAAATGAAACAGCAAGTGTAAAAACCCTTGGAAGAGCCACAGTTTAGTATACCGTGTTTTCCATTCATCCCAACTGCCTGCTTAGTGACTTTTAAACTCCACAGCCAAGCCCTGCAATAGCTCCTGCACAGCACAAGACCTTGCTGGCAGGTTCTTGCAGCCACAAAAGAAAGCTGTGGTCTCCTTCTGCAATTTCAGACAACTCTGTGCAGCCATCTGGTTGCATGTAGCATATTTTACACCTCAGCTTGCCAGACAGGATATGTGTTCTCCCTTTACAGCATTTTAAAATGTTATCCAGGCTCTGAATGCTACTTCAGAAAGACAGCCTACCAGTTCCTATTTATTACTATCAGCTATCACTGAATGTTGGCAAAGATCAACTCTTGGTGGGGAATTTTATAGTTCTTTCCCTCAGAAGGGCCATATTCAAATCCACATAATTCTGTCTGAAACACACCTATTAAATCATAGCAGAACATCAGTATAGCCAAAGAAACTTCTGTGGAGTGAATATTGCTACTGAAATATAGTAAGGGTCTCATCCTGTGCAAAGAACACTGATATATTTGCCCTTGATTTTAATTGAAATGTGATCAGGCTTCTACAATCTTATAAAGTGGGTGAGGAGTTATTGCAAGGGGCACATGGAGAAGCATATTTATCATAAGAAGAGTCTTGGAGGGGTATATTTTAGTTCATCACAATTTTCTATACATTGCCATGTTTATTCTTAAAACACCAGGGATCTTTCCTTACACAGTTGCAGTGACATTCCCTGACCAGCTGCATACTTGTACCAGGGCTTATTTGTCACCTTGGACCCAGATATAGTAATTCTGTGTTTGTTAATAAATCACTGTCTTCCTAAAATGTATGAAAGAATAAGTGAGAGTTTCTCAGTTTTTTCAAAAGTTAGTTATATTAAATCCTGCTAAAATAGCAAACCATGCACAATCAGTCATGGTCTGAATATGACCGTCTTCTTAAATCTAGGATACAAGAGTGAAATAGATAGCACTGAAATATAAATATAAGGAACAAACTAGTTTGAGTCCTAAGGGCTGTGGGCTACAGGTGAGCTTCAAGGACACTCCTTTTTTGTGGCCAAATACCACTGCTTGCAATCTGACCATTGCTCTCAGTGGGGTCTTTGGCTGAAAAATTCCTCCTATTATGAAGTGTACTGATGTCTGATATCTCTTTCAGTGCCAAAAAATTACCTACTCAAATGACAAATGTTCTGCAGAGGGGAAGAAAAGGAAAGAAAAACAGTTATTAAAATAACTGTTTCAACTAATGGGAGCAATTAGGAGTTCAATTCAAAATTCACTTATGGCCTCAGCCTAGGATGTTTTCCTTCCCTTCTTATATAATATTTTCTCTGCCTTCCCATATGTAGTCATCTGAAATAAGCAGTTAGTTAATTTATCAATATCCTCATTCTTCAATCCTCTGTAGTTAGCCTTACTTTTAAAGACTGTGACCCTCTGGGGTGCTGGGCAGCTCTGGCTCCCACTGGCCTCACCTTGACTTTGGAAGGTGGAATGGGGCTTTGGAGAGGAGATGGAACAGAGCCATACTCATATGATGTATCCTAGCAAGAACTTGATATGACTGGGTCTCATCTAGCCCACTTCCTTCTCTGCTCCCCACTTGCCAAATGTAAATATGGGCAAGTGAAAGCCAAGTTTGCCTAAGCTCCAGGCTACAAAAAAAGTGCTGCTCTGCCTGTTCACCATCATGGTGGGAAACCACCCCAGTTACAAAATAGACCTTCCTCTTTGAAGTCTTGTAAGACTTTCCCCACTGGGTGGGGATTTTCTGCCTTTCAGTTCTCAGATGGTGGGTTAAANCACAAGGTATTTTTGAACAACAAAAAAAATAATGTTTGGGTCTCATTTTGGCACTTTTTCTGAGGATCCTGCTCTATTTTGGAGTGCTCTTAGCAAGTTAATGTTGACTGCTTATATTTTTTTTTGTTTCAATGAGTTCCTTGTAGAATTCAGAGCCAAGTGCCTAAACATATAGTTACCTATGCTCAAAGGAATTTAGGAGCATATATTAAGATGCTACAGTTGTAAATGTTGGCAGATCCTCATTCCTGACTGCGTAAAACAGCATCAGTTGCACAGACACAAGCCAGAGCAGTTATTTTTCATGGACTAAACGTTCAGTTTTACATTTGGTACAGACCTTAACAACCTACTGGTCTCATTTATATTCACCACACACAACCAGCCCAGACTAACAGTAAAATTAATCACAGTGGAGTGGAAAATTGTTGAAAGACTTGCTGAAAGATTACAAATGCTTTCCAGTCCCATTCTACACCTCTGCTGGCCCATTTCCCTCCCTTTCCCCTGGTGCTCTTCTGCCTGGCAAACTGGTGACTTTCTGCCCAGAGAGATATCACTGATTTCTCTCTGTCCATTTCTTCTACTAATTGCTGCTGTGCCCTGGCTTCACTTGCTCATTCACTTCCTTCCTTCACCCAATCTCTGCAAATTTCCTCTAAATCTCCAGCTCCCACGGTGTTTTTTGCCAATGTTTTAAGTGCTTGTGCCCAATGTAAGTCCAGGGAGAGGCATGAGGGCTTCACCCTGAGCTCCAGCCACTGAACATCTCACAAAGCATGGCTCTGCTGCAACCTCCCCTGTCACCACAAACAGACCAGGGCAGGAGCCACCTCTGGATTGACAAACCAGACTGCCTTGGACCTCTCCAATAATATTTTATGCTTAATCATTTTAATGTTAAATTCTAAAATTAAAGAAATTTATGAGCTGCTCTGCTCTAGATTTTCACCACGTGTGAGTCAATTTTTGTACATTTATCATGTGAACAAAAGCTCTGCATTTGACGTTTATTTCATTTTGATTGTTCAAAAATGAGGGACATGGCCAAAAAAACCACCTCACTGCCCCCAAAATACTGAGCCACATTGCAAATCATCATCATAGAGGGAGGAAGGCATGGAGGAAGAAAAGGCCAGTGAAGGGAGAATCAGACCATCTGGCCCCTTTGAAAGCGATATTTTCTTATTCTGAAAGCAATCTACAAAGCAAAGTGTCCTGCAAGTAACTCGTCAGTTGAATTTGCTTTATACTTGTAGGTCAACTGGGTTTAAGACCAGAAAATATGCAAATACTATTCACTTTAAGTTTTTGGACCTTTGGAACAAAGGAATTGCAGAGGCATGTTTGGCCAAGTCATTTCTTGGAGTAAAGCGTGGATGCTTCCTGAGTTGGTTTTGTCTTTTTATACTCCTATGAGTTAGACTGGACCATGCAAAGGTCTGGGATCTCCAATGTGGCTCTGTAAGATTCTCTTTGAATGATGGAGAGCACGGAGAAAATTCAGATGTAATTTTCCTGGATGCTGAAATGGCATAGGGAAGAGCTGGAACAAGGCAATTGCTGTAATCTCCTTGCAGTTAGCAGGCCAAAATGAAGCTGTCAGTACCAGTGTAAATAGCAGGGCATTTAGCACAGAAATTGTCCAGTTTCATATCACAGACTCTTTGCCTCTGTAGACCAAAGAGTTTTCTACCCTGCAATGCCATGGAGCCAGGGCATGTGTGAATATCCCTGCAGGATGACACAGGGCTGTACTAGTTCTCACAAACAGATAATGAAGGAAATTGCTGCTGAGGTTTTACCACCCTGTCTGCTTTTTTCTAATAATTCCCTTTCATCTGAGGCAACCAATGCTAGCTTAAGCCTCTTTTCAGGTGGTGAATTCACTCAAGCCCTCTCAAACCTTACCCTTGCTCAGAGAGCAGAAAGGAAATAATCAGCAAGAACTGCAAACCAACTGTGAGAAACAGTTTCTAAAGCAAATTCCCCTGAGGAGACAGAAAAAGAACCCTGTAGGTTGTGAACAGCCATCTTCTGACTCAAAATTATGAAAGTTCCTCTCAACCACTGTTAGCAATTCGTGCAATACTCTCACTGTAATAGGGCTTCAAATGGTTAAGTTAATAAGTGGATCACTGTCCATCACTCTTGTTCAGTTCACATGGATAAATAAAGGACTTGCTAGCAAAGACCTATGGCTACGAGCCAAGGAAATTATGATAAAAGCAGTGTGTAAAGGACAGCAACACAAGATGCAGTGAAATTCTCCTTACAGAGGACTAGCTTATGCTCAGTGTCCCAGCATTAGCTTGTATGCACTTTACAGGAGACCTCTGAAGATTATAGTCTCTGCCACAGTTGTTGCTGCAGCTGGAAGGGAGCCATTTCCCTGCCATTTCACATGGTTTGTGTGGCAGCTGAGTCTGTGCTGTAAACGTAGCCAGGGAATCTTGCATCAAGTTAGTCATTGCTGGTAACTTCATGAATGTCCCATTGCCAGTGTTTGCATTAATCTGTCAGATGATCAGCTGGTACCCCTGTAATAGCCATCACACTGATAACCTGACAATCTGGGGACTGCAAGTTTGTTGTGTAGCCTCACCCCACTGCCTGGGCCATTCCAGCAGCTTTAGCCCAGGCAAACACTCTGAACCCCCCAAGCTCTCCTCCTAGGTAACCACAGGGATGTGGGTGTTGTCTGAGCATTGCAGTACAGAGCCAATATATTGGTGTGTTCAAAGCATTCCCCACTGCTCTTTGTTTACAGCCTGCAAAAAGACAATATCCTATAAAAGCCCTTTATGCACTGCTGCCCCCTGTAAGTGCTTTATGCTCTAAAACTTCCCATGGTGGTGGGGTGGTTAACTGTGGGTGAGCAGGGTACAGGTAGCAGTGACAGATGAGAGAGATCTTTGTAGTAACATTTGGGGAGGGAACTCAAAGAGAGATGNCCTGCTAGTTTGAACCCATTCCCCTTGTCCTGTCACTCCAGGCTCTTGCTGAGAGTCTTGCTCCACCTTCCTTGTCAGCTCCCTACAGGTACTGGAAGGCCACAATTAGGTCACCCCGAAGCCTTCTCCTCTCCAGGCTGAACAATCCCAGTTCTCTCAGCCTTTCCACATAGCAGAGGTGCTCCATCCCCCTGGATCATCTCAGTGGCCTCCTCTGGGCTCTCTCCAAGGTCGATGTCCTCCCTGTGCTGGAACCCCCTGTGCAGGTGGGGTCTCAGCAAAGCAGAGCAGAGGGGCTGGGTGCCCTCCCTGCTGCCCATGGTGCTGTGGATGCAGCCCAGGATATGGCTGACATGATGACAGACAATGTATGAGCCTCAGCTTAGTGAGGCTGGGTAGGAAAAACCAGCATCCCCCGACTGCTCACGCTGCATGAAAAATCTGCATTTCTCAGAATTAGTCAGAGGGTGATAGATACAGGCAACTGACTACTGGGAAAATTTACCAGACACACTTGCATTTATGTAAGCAACAAAAACCAGCCCCAAATCCAAGAAAATTATGAAAGTTCTCATGTCACTATCAAGTCATTTGCAAAGACTAAGCTGTAACCCATTAAGATGTCAGTTCCTCTTTAGAAGTAACAGATGTTCCCTCCTTATTTAGGAAATGTCCACAGCCCTTTAATTTCTTTCAAGCTACTGGGTCTTCCCCTACCAAAGGATGAAAACACTGTTCATTGCCAGCCAGTGGGGAAAAGTTTTGCAGTTTGTAACTGTGTAAGGAATGGCATCACCAGAGAAAATTCTAGCAAGGCAAGCTGGCAAAGAGCTGCCTTACATGCCAAGTAGGTATTTACTCCTGCTGAGGAAAGTGTCTATGGGAAAGGTTGCCCAGGATTTTGAATACCTTGTAAATGTCACACTGTGCTACAAAGAGAGCCTATCACCTCATTGTCTTGTTCTCCACCCAACTCAAGAATGCTCTCACCTTTTAAAAAACTAATAGAAGCAATTTCTTGCTAATATAACTACCAAATTTCTTCTCTTCCATCCATAACTGAAAAATTATTTTATAATGTTGTTGGCTCTCCCATTTTTATCTTAAACTTTCTTCTGTCTGACTTCTAGCTCAATGTGACTCTCAATGCTGTGAGTAGAGTTTCTAAGCAGGAAAGTGCCTACCCCTCAGTTGTTTTGCTCCCAACAGTCAGCACCAACATGTTCAGCAGTGACCTTCCTCAGAGACTTCATCTCTGTCCTCACCTTGAGACAACTGCTGGGCTCAGATTCCTTTCTAGGACCACTGGGTTTGGGGTGCCTGATATTACTGCTTTGTGTTCCTAGGACTTTGTGTTCCTAGGACTTCATTGTGTTCATCCATTTCAGTTTTCTCTCCACAGTCAAACTCAATGCCTTTGAGACTGTAGTTGGGATTTTCTTTAATGTTTGAATAACATCCAGCATAGCTGGGCATTGTTCCAAACTTAGTGCTTCTGGATGACACAATAATAATACTGTGAGAATAACAATACTACTGCTACTGCTACTACTGTTCTGGGGAACCAGAAACACACATTCCAGTGGCTCCAGTTTGAGCAATGCTTAAGATCAGTTTCCAAGTTAGGCTTATTTGTTTAACCTGTTTTCTTAAAGGAATGAGACAGCAGCTGAGGGAACAAAAGGATTACTGGAAAAGGGAGGGATAGATACCAGGTTTTGTAAATTCAGATGCATGTCAGGGTTGGCTCTATGAGTTGGAGTGTGGAAAATAAGAAGTAAATTGGAAGCTCAATTTTTTCTTCAGTTTCTGTTTCAGCTGTTGGTGTTTTGCTTGGCCCTTCACACAGCCTCTCTGCTTTGCTTTTCTCAAGTTTCAAGTTTGGCTTATAAAAGAGAAAGTATTTAGGAGATTTTACAGCTGCTTGACCAGCTGCAGTGGGTGAATGAAGGAGGTTGGCAATATGTAACACCAGCTTTATATTTAATTTTCTGGCATGTCTTCAGTATCAATAGATATCATTACTCTTGTGATCTAACACATGAATGTCAGTCCTGTGCCTCTTCTTCAGGGAAGGCAATTTAAACAGCAGCAATGCTGATATTAAAAGTGTGTCACATCTGTAGTTAAACATGAGTACAAAACCTTACTTTTACTGGGCCCAACAGGTAATACCAAACCAGCCCAAGAGGGGTGGGTGACAGTCACACCCAGCTCACAGCTGCAGCTGTGGCCCTGACTCTGGAATTCCCAGTGGGGAACGAAGAAGAGCATCTGTGGGGTATCTGCCAGCCAGCAAAGACAGGCAGTAGGCAGCCTTGTGTTTCCTGGAGGCTGTGACAATTTCACACAAAATGTGGGTTTCAAGAGGAGTGGCACACCCATAACTGCCCCTGGCTGTTGTGTAACTAATTTCTGTTATGTGCCATAATTTTGACTTCTAAGCCTGCAGCCAGGGCATTTCCTCCTTGGCTGGCCCCACACCAGCCATCCCAGCCCACTGCTCTCCTGCTGCAGCTGTCCCTGGAACCAGCAGCAGCAGAACTGCCTGTTCAGAGGGATCTGGGTTGGCTTCATGGGAAGCAACCCGTGGAGACCAAACTGGAAAGCATGCATTTTCCAGTTGTTACTCAAACAGGGCTTTGCACAGACACACACCCCCTAAGGCAACTGTGTAAGTTGCTTATGATGTCAAAGCAATGCTACAAAGAGATGAGCTTGGAAGATCTCAGCTCTGATCCCTAAGCCTCAGCTGATCCAGATATAAACTTTAAATTAAATCTTCTCTTCCTTCCTTTCTAAAGCCAGCTTTTGCAAAGTTTTTTCCTACAAAAAAATCATTTTAACTACTACTCAGAGGACCTATAATGAATGTCATGAAATAGGCAACTATAATTTTTCCACAACATCACCAGACCACCCAGCTACAACTGTGCCTACTGTTTAAGATTAATTTCCTAAAACATTTAATTCAGGCATGAACACTATACAGCTCTTACAGCATTTGTCAGTGAGGTTCTTACATAGTCATGAATGTATTTCAGACTAACAAATGACCTCACTTGAAACCCTGCAGTAGATTCTTGTGAGATTTGGCCAGACCACTTTCAACAGCTGCTGTAGAAGACCACACAAGAAAAAAAAAGAAATGCCCCCGGAGTTATTGACAGAGGTTGGATAAAGTCATGACTGCTTGGAGCAGAGTGCTAGGAGCACCAGTAAAGGCAGCCACAAACTTGCTGTTACCCCACCCTCTCACTTCTGCTGGCTAATATCTAAATGCTGAATTGTGTTATCTCTGGATATTTGTTTGTATGAACACTGTTGGATACAATGTCTTGATACCTAGACATTGGTGAAGTGGAAATAAGCAATGAGAGATTAAATTTTAAATGAAAAATATTGTCTCTGTCTCAAAATTATTAGGAATATGAATAAATAAAATATTCATAATATATTTAGAAATATATACGTGCGTGTATTAAAGTTTCATGGAAAGATCATACCACTTTTTCTCAAATAATGACTCAATTTCATACATCCCCCTTCCCCCAAACTCTAATTTTACCCAGCTACTCATGCATAAACACTGAATAATGGATGCCTCAAAAATTGCAGTAAACTCTACAAAATCATAGAGCAGGGAATGTTTGATTTCTTCCTAAGATGATTACACATGTGGATGTTTTGCAGGTAGGATGATAATGTTCCATACTCTAGGAGGTGCTGTTTGAAAATTATTTTCATTATTCCCAATATATGAGGAGGAGAACCTGCTGACTAGAAAGAAGTCTGAATGTGTTGCACCTGAGCCAGTTTAGTCCATCTCCCCACCTTCCCCTCTGGATGGAGGATTTTGAAGGCTGTGATTCCGAACCCTGTTGCCTCTATGCTGTGAAGCCTCAAAACCATAATTACAAACTCTGTTAATTTATCAACAGACTAAAACTGTAAATTTTTTAAATGTTATTGTCACTACAAAACTTGCCTTTCCATCTCTTTTGCTTCAAGTACTTGTGCTCTGTGACCCCAGTAGCTCCTTTGCAAGAGGGTAATGCCTGACACAAACCATAATGACCAAGGAGGTGTTTCTGTGACTCTTTTTTCCCTTTTCAAGTCATTTTAGATCAGCTGTTGGATGGGGTGCTTGCAGCTGTCACTCTAGCACCACCCTGTTTCTTTTTAGAAAACTTTTATGTAACAAATAAAGCTGCTGCCACATATGTTTCCTGTGTCTGAAAACAGATGTTTGGTGGAACATAGGAGCTAAAACCTCCAGTTACTCTGTGGTGATTTAAATTCATCAAAATAGAAAAATCTCCCTCCGTGGGCATGTGGTGTTTGGCTGCAGCTTTCTTTGAGGAGGGGGGAGAGAGAAACCTTTCCATACCCAGCCAATGCCTACAGACCCTTAGCTGGCACAGAGCCAGCAGGCAGAGCAGCTCACAGGCAGCACAATATAAATGTGACTGCACAGCTTTGGAGCCAGGGTACCACTGGGTTTATGGCTGCATTTACAGGATATCACCTCTGAGCTGATACTCCGAGACACAAACTGCTGCTGGCTTTGAG
>VZUA01019055.1:0-11350 GCA_013401035.1 Horornis vulcanius | reverse complement strand
GCTTTTCAGAGCTTGTTGTGAAGAGCTACAGAGAGGAGAATTTGCTGCAAGGGTAAAGTCTACAACACCAAAAATTCACAGGAAAGGAAACAGTACTATTTCATAATTGCACTTAAACATGACTGCTGAAATTATACACAGACGCTATAGACATAAAGACTCAAAACAAGTCTTACACAACCAGTTTGATCTCGTACATTTAAAATTTTCATCTATGAAAAATACCTTGGCAACATAGTTGCTATAAAAGTACCTCTTTGCAACTTGCAATATCCACCAAGCTTTTTTACTTCCTAAGACTAATACTCTAGGTCAATTTCACTCAATACCTTCAATGAAATATCAGGGTTGAGACACCAAAAACCACAGAAAGCCAACAGAGATCCAATCCCAATTCATACTTTTAAACTCATCTCCTCAATTCTCCTAATGATATTCACACACAAAGCACATCAGTAGGAAAATACATATATACACACATGGTATACCCAGAAATACCGCTTCTAAGCTGTTCCCTAAAATCAAACAAAATTTAAAAAATTAAAATTTAAAAAAAATAAATTGCAAGGTCAAATTATTCATTATCCCAGTTGGAATTTAGCTGGTCAAGTCTGACATAAATTTCATGGTAAATCTACAGTACAGCTTGGTGATGTTTTAGATAAAAGTTTATTTAGCAGTAGTAGGATATAAAACTGGCATCAGCCTTTACACCACATGTCTTTTCAGATCTTTTTTTCAAGGAACAAACAGATCTCACTAAATTCAATAATAAAATTAATTTTGAAAGTTATCAACATTTTGTTGTTGATTTTGGAGTTGAACTAATGAGCAGTGCAAAGAAATTATTTCTAGACAGGCAAAACCACCATTTTCACTCAACAATCTGGCCCAGCACCACTCCTGAGCCCTACTATTATTAAAAAAAAAAAAAGGCAAACAGTGCCTAAGTTTTACAACTCCTCTGTAAGAAAAGCATGAAGGAATGGCCTGCTTGGCTTTCTTTTTTTAACACATGTGTGCTTGCACATATGCACAGGTGCGTGAGTGAAGCGGTTTCCAAATTTGTGTCAGGCAGCCAGAACTGAGTATGTAAAACATCAAAACACATTTGCAAACTTTCCTCCTACAAACTGCAAAATGCAAGATGGCAGAAATTCAGTTTTAACGTGCCAAGATCAAACCTTGAGTAATACACCTAACACCACATCACAAGAACAAAAGAACAACAATCTACAATTCCATGCTTTTAAGTAATTTCTCCTTTTTAGGAGCATATGGATAGTGTATCCTTTTTAAAAACAGTGTTATTCCCTATACAGATTCTTACAAAAACCTACTGCTGACCGGAAGTATAAACTCCTTCAAAACACCATGAGAATATTTTGATTGGACTTGAACATTTTGATGCCAGTTTTTATTGGAAACACTACTAGTGATCAACAGCTCCTCATTCAACAGAATTTGGGATCAATTGTATCTGGCACAAGACATTGGAAAAATTCAGAGTTATAGAAACATAGAATGGTTTGCATTTGAAAGGACCTTAATGATAATTTATTTCCAACTCCTNATCTAACCTAAACCTACTCTCTTCCAGTTTGAATCCATTCCACCCCGTCCTGTCACTACATGCTCTTGAAAAAGTAGGCTCCCTGTGGGTACTGGAATATTTTAGGAAATCTAATATTCTATCAGACTTTACATTCAAAAGAACCCATATATGTTCTCATGAGTCTTGTATGGCTATTTTAAGTATACAGACTACACAGACACAAAGGAGCTTTTCTGAATCAGAAAGAGTTAAAGCAGCTTCCTGAGGAAGTTTCTTCCATAAGAATTCCTCCTCACAAGCGAAATTAAATCACAAAGGAGAAGGGAGACAGACAAAAAGACTCAAAACTCCATATTGTGGTCAGGATATACTATTTGACATGCTAAAATAGACATGCACAAAGGGAAACATACACACAAGAACTAGAAGGTTCTTGGAGCTTTGTTATGAGACAGCTGCAAACACGTAGCTGTTAGAGTTACTGACTGAGGAAAAGATTCATTTATTTCAAGTAGCAGCTAAGCAACCTTTGACCACTGTAAGACCTGACAACTTTAATTAGTTTTAGCTTAAAACGGAACCAAACTTGGCTTTGGCGTCTCTCCAAATAATTTTATCCCAGCCTGCTCTCTGTTCCTAGTGGAGCATTGCAGTATAATTACTTTAATCTCTTCATAGGCATGTTCCATTTGCTAGACTTCCAAGGAAATTTACAGCCTTAACATATAGCTCAAAAATAATTAAAAAAAAGTATTTCTCATATTAGTGAAACAAAAACTAACAAGAAGCCTCCATCTCTCACTGGCCTGTAAAGAGAATTTTTATTTTTCAGAAATTGCTATGCCAAGCCTATGTTCATCATGTTCAATTAAAGACACTGGACACAACAGCTCTGTGCAGTGTATGCACAATGAAGCTGCTAGACCTGTTTGTACGGCTGGGGGTTGGTTTTTTTCAGGTTTATCTTGTATCATTCTAGACAAGAAAATGACCATCTGGCACAAATTCCTGACATATTAGCAGCCGTAACTATTTCCAGATTAAATAATCTTATCACGTTGCTATAAAACACTCACAGCACTTAAAGACAGAGCCGCTCTGATCTGGCCACCTCACCCACAAGCTGAACAGAAAAGAGCTGGGCAACCTCTTTTTGCACAAAGCCAAAGTTATCAGGAAGAACAGCAAAGTTCTTCAGCAGAACATTTCTCCCTAACTGTCCTAATCCACACTCATATTTCCCAGAGTTCTCTGTCGCCCTGCACAAGATGGTGCGGCTGCTTCACAGAACTAGTCATGAGATGAATCCTGGATCATGGAACAGCACACAGAGCTGTGAGGGAAGTGAAAGAGGGCCTTTGACAGGAGCCTGAAGCTCATAACTGTGGGTAATCCTGCTGTGTATCGGGGTGCTCAGGTGGGCTCTGCACTTGCATTCATTTTCCTTCCAGCAGTTTTAAGCAGCAAGTTGCAAAATGTGCCGGTATAGAAATGTCCACATAATGGGGCTTTTTCTTAACAGGCTTTGGTTTTGGAAAATCACAATTTGAAAAATATATATTTACATGGAACACAGGTTCTCATCTTCTCATACTCTCATATGAATCTCATACTTCAGATGGAATGTAAATGTCCCTTGGTTCTGTATGAAGCCTCACAACTTTAACCCTGTCCCTATGAAAACTGCTCCCTGCACGGATGAGCTTCTCTCCTCACGTCAGCCTCACTGTGCCCGCAGAGGAGGATTGTCAACCGTGATCTTCATCCAAGAAAAAGAGACGACGTTATGGATTTCCCGCTATAATTCAGAGCGCAATTTTCATCAGAGGATGAACTTAATTAAAATAAGACAGGACAGCAGAAGTAATAAAAAACCTTTTAATTACATTTCTACGGTTTTGGATTTGTCCTCAAGCTAGACATCCAGACTGCCTCAGCCTTCACCAAAAATATGAAAGGAATTCGACTCACAAAGTTTTCCTGAGCAAGCAAAAAAGCAATGAACGTCAAAAAAAATTACTACTTTCAATTTGTGCCTCTCTATCAAAGAATAACTTGCACGAACATAGAAAACAGACCATATTTATTCTAAAAAAGACTGAACTAAGACTTTTTGGTAAATAAAACCAATACATTTCCTAACTCCGTATACACCACGTGCTTTCTTCTACACACAGCCCCATGCAGTAGGTCTGCATTTTCTTCCCCACATTCACCACTACAAAGCTCCAAAGCTGAACTCCATAAACATTACCACACGGCACCTATAAATGGTTTAATTAAATGCTGTTGATACCAACTCTTTATAAGCTATCAGCGTGGCAACCTCTCATGGGCTCCTCAGTCAGCAAAATAAAGGTGGCCATGGGGACAGTACAATGCTTAACAGCAAGATGCTCTCCCGGGGCACACAGGTACCAAGCTAACGAGCCACCAAGTCATTCACTGCCAGGGAAGCAGGGTGCAACACAAAGAAAACAGCAGGGAAATTCATTTAAGTTGCCCAGGCAACAGCAAAGCAACGTGATGAAAAATTCCCAGTGGCCCAGTGGCAGGGAAGGCACTGGGGCGAGCTCACTCCAGCCCAGGGCTGGGACTGCAGCACACTCTAGTGACCCAAAGTCTCCACAGTTAAAACTAAATAAATTCAATGCTGAGCTCCCCAGAAAAGCTAAAGAACAGTGATTTAAACTCCGCCTCCATTTATAAAACACTTGATGCTTATTAAGAGGCGAAGGATTGACCAGTGTTGGTCTGGGACCATCAACCCTTTTCCCCTCTTGCCCTGTGAAGGCAAACTGTGATTATTATGCAGTTTGCCACTTCTTTGGGGCAGATTTAAACACTGATAAATTATAATTGATGAGCTATGGCTTTGCACTTTGTCTTACTGGCTGACAACCGACGTGCAGCAGATGACAGCGTGCGACCTGCGTGCAGATGCCACAGCAGCATCCCAGCTCCAGCAGCACTGCACCAGGACACTCCTCCCCACAAACCACCAGATTCCAGGGATCTTTGCACACCATGGCTTATTCTTGCAGTTTCTAGCCTACACTTACAGTCTGCACTGTAAAATCTAACTGAAAACCAGCAGCTTTTCAACAGGTGCTTCAGCTACTGCAACAAACAGTTCATTTGCAATACCAAAAATAACTAAAAACATGGACTTCTCTCCCTCTTCATCCCCTGTAAGCATTTTACAGTTACCTTGCACAACACTATCAAGAAAAACAATTTATGTCCAGTCCCAAAGCAAATTGTTTCACTAAGGCTGGAAAAGTGAAAGAAATACACAAAGAAATTGTAAAAGAAATTCAGCATGGCTGGATTTTCATGCACTTGCCCAGAACAGTCCTGGCCTGGCAGGTCCTACAGGAAGAGTTGAAGCACACACACAGACCCCTCTCATTCAGGGTAAAGTATTCCTCATTTCAATTTCTGAGAGGCTTCCAAATTGCAATATAACTACAGCCCCAACTCACAAGACCTTGGTCAAGTGGCCCTTTGCCACTCACACCTTTAGGCCATCATTCCTTCATCTTCTCAAATTAAAGCATAATTTTTTTCACATCCTATGGTCCTACTGACCAATCTTCACAATCTGGAGGTGTTGTCTTAGTGATTCTATGGACTCATTGACAAGATAAGCATCAATAATTTAAACCCACCAAACCACTAATTTTTTTCCCCATGTGCCCTCCTGCATTTCAGTGCCAACTTCCTTTTCCCACTCATTTGCAGCACTTCAGTTTTAATTCTCCCCTTTCTCTGTTTTTCCCAGTGTTTCTCGTGATTCCCAGTGTGCCTTTGTTTCTCGTTCTCTTGCTTCAATTTGTTTAAAAATGCTTAAATTAAAGAAGCTTTTCCAATCATTCTGCCATGTCTAGAGTTGTTGCTCTTGTTCTTAGTGCAAGGGTGAATTATTGGTAAAGCCATGTCCATATGCACACACAGAATACACCAAACAATGTTTGACATCTTTCTCATAATGACTTTACAGAACAATTGCCATTACACAAGACACATTTGGTACCCATGGTAGCACCACTTCAGTCAGGAATATATACTCAAAAAAATAATTTTGGAGAGTTTAAGTTTCAGACTGTTAAGAACATCATGACTACAGCAAGTACTTACAATGGATCATTGTACCTACTAATGAACAACCCCTGTTGAAACACTAAACTACAGATTATTGCTTAATTTCTAGATGTGGATACACCTCATTGCCTCTTTGTACAGACTACGCTTTGAAGCTGAAATAATGAACTACATGATTAGAGAGCAGCTTTTAAAGAGAACAAAACTTAGTGCCTTTTTATTAAATACCAGAGGAAAAAAAAAAACTTCAATGAGAAATAGTCCTTTAACACATCATTTTTCAAGACTTTTATATGTCCTTAAATTATGTATGAACAATCCTTCCCAAGTGAACGTGACTACGCCTGCACTAAATTTAAGAACTTGTGCAGCTTTTTCCAAGTTCAACGCTTAAACTCAAATCTTTTGAGTGACACAAATGCCTTATGTAAAACCAGCATTTTCATTAAACTTGCAAGCTATTATATGTGATGTAGGTATTAAGCTTCAGAATCATAACGTGTTGGTACCAACAAGAGTCATCCGTGCACTCTGAAAAGGGAATATTATGGACAAAGGAGGAAGAAAAATGCTTTGGAAGTACCAGATGCAGATTTCCCATCCTTAAGATGAAATAGTTGACTGTGAGCTGAGAATAGAAATCCTACATCCATTAACAAGTAACATTTAACATCTTCTCTCAGCAAGGTGTTAGAAAGAAAAAAAGTGAGCCACCAGTTGAACTGGTGTAAAAGAACACTAATAACAATCCATAAACAATGGCAAGCTTTCTTGCCATCCCCTTCTCCCATCAGCTACTTCACACAAGCATGCATGTTACATGGCAGGCAGTTCAATTAGGACACACTACAGAAAAAGAAAAAAAAACATTTAAAAGAAGATATAATTGGAAGAAACTTCTGGAATATAAAAACAGTGCACCACTGAAATGGTATTAATAGATTTACCTCAATATTGCTAAGAACCAGCCCTCCGGGTTACCTGGACCACTTTGTACCAAAGTTGAATTAAAAGCCTGGGGCTGTTCAGCAACTGATTTAATTTCCTGTTCATATGCACATTTTCTTTCTCACCTAATTCATAGATTCATTATATGCACTGACAAGGGATCAAAATTCAGGATTGTAACTAAAAACTCTTCAGTCTCACTAATTATATAGGATTTATCTTCTGTATTTGCACAATGCCATGCAAACTGTTGATGGTTCAGACTATTTCTTTAGCTGGTCTGGAAGAAACACTTAAAACTGCAGCTAATTTTTTTTTTTAAAGCAAAAAACAAAGAATGCAAATATACATACATATTATATGCTGCAGTACAGATATTGAAAATTAAATACTATGCTTGAAGTGTATAAACATGATCTAGACAGAGCCCATGTCTAAACAGCGTTAACAACCCCAAGCAAAAAAGCTAAAGCAATTCATTAACTGATTTCACCACAACCAGAAAACACCCAAAACTCCACTTCTGACATTAAATCATTCTCTGTCTCACCAGACTAAGTCCACATTTAAAGCACTGTGTTCATGCCAGGACTGGAGAAAAATTGGACCCAAGACAGAACAACTATTTAACTGCGGTAATAAAAACTTAAAAAATAAAATAAATTTAAAAAAAAAAATCAAACCAATATTTCTAGCAGGAGAAGTGTTGCATTTGGCCAAGGAATTTTTAAAAAATTGATTCTTTGATTCAGGAGACCACACTGGGGAAGAGAGAGACTACTCAGTCTGCACAAATCCAAAGTGCCTGTACCCTGTTCCTAAAGCCCTGGATCATGAAGCTATGCTCTTCCATCACTGCCACAATCAAGTCCAAGCCCACTGGAGTTCTACAGGCCCCAGCTCACAGCTGCCTCTCTTCTTACTGAGGAGTGATGCTTTACCACCTTCAGCACCAAATATCAAGGCATGCCTGCCTTGAGACTTCCTCTCATTAAACAAAAAAGGAAAAAAAAAAATCATGCACAAGAAGTCCAGAGAGGATGACAATGCCACTGATAAACCAGATTCACATTCCAAAGCCAGGGAGAGGTAACGATTTACTTCAGTCTTCAATTTAATCAAAGCAAAAGAGTGAGCTTTTCACTACGTATCTTGGCTAAAAAAGAAACATGTCCTAGCTTAGCTTCATCATGCCTGCACCAGCAAATTGACTTAATTGTCAGCAAGGAATTATGAAATATGAAGTGACTCCAGCAGTGCTCCAGGGAGACTCCTGAGGCACGGTGTCTATAGCAGAGACACCAAAGTGCCATCCATCTCACTCTCACCCTCAGGCAAATCAGAACAGCCTTGGCTCTCTAAAAGAGGCCGCCAAGAAGAACAAAACCTGGCTTTCCTGGATGATTAGCAGTGGCTCAGATAGGGAATTTGAAATACATCAGCACATCTTGCCGGGCTGCTGAAAGCACAGGCGGGAAGTTGTGATTTGAGACACCAATTTGTAGTTACAAGGCTACATCCAGTTACAGCTCACAGGGGCCTTTCTAAGGAAAGAGGCACCACCGTGCACACTTCCCCTCTCACATCCTTCTCCCCAGTGATAAGGACAGAAAGAGAGGCTGCAGTCAACACAAGCTGCTCTGATGGANCCAATTTGTAGTTACAAGGCTACATCCAGTTACAGCTCACAGGGGCCTTTCTAAGGAAAGAGGCACCACCGTGCACACTTCCCCTCTCACATCCTTCTCCCCAGTGATAAGGACAGAAAGAGAGGCTGCAGTCAACACAAGCTGCTCTGCTGGATGCTAGCACTAGAGGAAAGGAAAGGAAGGCTGCAGAGATATTGCTAAGCTACACTTTCTGAGTGAAATCCTGATTTCAGTCTGATAGTGCCAGCATGACAGAAGAGGAGATGCCACATGTAACTCAGCCCCTGGGACATGGGCACTAAGAAAGAAGCAGGGACCCCAAAACCTTTTGCTTGGTCTTTGATAAGAACTATAGAGATAAGTATTCCCACCTAAAAAACGCCCCCTCTGGCCTGTCTGTCAGGGACTCACTTCAGATTTAAGAAAGAGTTTCTGTTTTAATCTCATCTATTACTGGTGGTGGGGACTAGTCTGAACTAGAGTTGCAGCCTTTGAAGCTGTAAACTCCTGACCCAAAGAGCCTTTGGGCTGCAAGCTCTGCCAAACCTCCACATTTGGGCCTCCTAAGCAGGTTCTCTTACATCAGAAGGGAGGAGGAAGACAGAGAAATCACTCTTTGTGGTGAAACAGCCCTAATACTGATCACTCAGCTCCCCGAAATGCTGTGTTTGTTATCTAGTGGGGGAGGGGGGGCTATAATTAGTTGAACCATGGCCAAGGCTAGAACTGCTGGCTGGCAAAACTCTGCTGGGACATGGCAAAAATTGTCTGGCCTCCAGCACTCAGGGATGCCTTCATCCAATGAATCAAAGAAAGCCAAGAAGTAAGCATTTGCCCTGGTCTACCCCTCCCCCAGGGCTGATTTAGTTGTTTTATTTTTTAAAGTAATGGACAACCTAAAATGAAAATTGTTTCAGAACCTAAGAAATAAGTTGTCATTAATAAATTCTCTCAGCTTTTGCTCTCTCTCAGCTTCTCTGTTTCGGTGAATTCTGCAGGTAAAATGTACTATTCTCCACTGACTGACTATTCTGAAAATTATCCTAAAATGTGATTTTCATTTCAGAAAGAGTAATAAAATTACTCAGATTTGTAGAAATTCATAACTAGTCAAGTGACCTGGACCACACTGCTCAACATAATCCCTTCAAAGTGAACTGAAACTGACAGGATAAGAAAACAGAAATAGCCTGTACACCAAAAATTCTTAGAAATGTAAAGGGAATGGGTTGCCAGTTACAATTATCTGGTGTATCAAGTCACAGGGAAGACTTACATTCCTCTATAACCTGGTTTGATAGAGTTGAAAGCAATACCACCTCTTTCTTACATAAAAAGTTATTTCACATGACACAAGAGTACAGTTCCCTTGAAAAAGCAATATGGTTCACACTTTAAATTTAAAAAGCATTTCTAACATGGATTTGCAATGCAAAACATTCTAAATACAAATCAAATATAGCTGACAGAACCATCTTTTTGAGGCAGCCCACAACCAGGCATGCCAGATATTAACTATTTCTATTTATTACTCGGCAGAAACCAGCTTTCAAGCAGAAAATGAAGGTGCTACAGAGACATACTTAAGTGATTCATGTAGCACACCAGATTAAAGTTACTGCTGCACAGACATGCAAGTGATAAAAGAGAGAAGGAGCAATAATCCTAAAATGTTCTCCAAATCGGTGTTTTTCCCACAAGTTTCAACTACTCAGACACAATAGACAATGAAAGCACCAGGCTTCAAGGCTTCATGGCGAAACCATCTGAGAACAAGGGCCATTACAACATCCTCCTACAAGAGCCAAGCCATCTTTTCTTCATGAGACTGCCGGCCCTCGGGCACGGCTCAGGTGAGAAGCTGCAGAGCTCCAAATAGCTCCTCTGCAGCCCCGAGGAAGGTGTTAGGGACAGGGTACCCCCAGGGCAGAAGAACAGGACCACCCACGTCCCCTCTTGGCCATTCAAGCACATTGTGCAAGTGACAATCCAGGCAGGAGATACTAAGAGGAACCTGGAATGTTCCTGTCACCTCTGAATGAAGGGAAGAAGTCTGGGAGCTGCAGCATCTTATCACCCCACCGCTGTGAGGAAAGCACAGGGCCTTGCAGCACCTTCAATACTGTAAAACAATTCCCAAACACATCCAAACAACTCTGAACAATATTAACAAGTGACTACTCCTTGCACACAATGCAAACACACTTGCCATTGTGCTTGGATTAACAAGCCAATACTGCTTTCACAAGCTTCCACCAACCTTGGATGTCTATTTAGCTGCCATTACTAATTTTTATGACTGTGACAACAGGACACACAAAGGAGCCTGGAGCCCAGATTTTTAAAGCCAAGCTGTACCCTTAATACTAATTTCTAAGTGAGAGGCATTCTGAATTCCTAAAGAAAGCAACTTGTGTTTTTGCAAATAGAAATGTTTTTCTTTTCTCAGAAAATCAGTTGCTAAGAGCCATAGGTCAAAACAAAACCTAAACTGCATTTCACAGTCCGTAATTATTTATTTAACAAGTAATGGAAGCTGTATTTCAAGGGACTAACACTTCCAAGACCCGCAGCAAATGGCAAAGCACTAGGCAAACCCAAAGCCTAGCAAAGGGTGGAAGACTCAGCAGCTAAGAGAATTAAGCAAAAGCATCTCCTCCTGCCCGAGAATGCAGGGGAGACAGGCAGGGTCAGCCAGCTGCACAACAGCAGTTTTGAACATCAACTCTGACTACTGCTTTTTTGCCCCATTTTCTGCATCTAGCAAATTAGATAAGATAAACCTAAAGCTTACTTGCTCCAATCAAAGTAGACCTTCCCCTATTCCATACTTAACTGCATATATTTAACAAGATTACGTTGCACACAGAAATGCTAATTCCCATGCTGACCTTACTGTACTAGTTACAGTGACTGAGATAGTGTTGATCTGTGCAAACCCACAACAACCCCAAATGCTCATGGTTAGAAACAGAAAGGGAGGAAAGAACAAACATACATCTGGACAGAGAAGTGTGGGGGGCAGTACTAACAGTAAAGGGATAATCTCAGCCTACCAGCTGACCTCTCACTGCCAATATTTTGTAAGAGAGAG